>AIHY01000760.1:0-12484 GCA_000331125.1 Phytomonas serpens 9T
GAGGACCAAAAACCCCCACCCCCACCCCCCCCCTCCTTCCCCCCCTCCCTTTCGCCGCTCGAGACGGACGAAGGGGTTGGGGTCGAGGTGCCGGTGGAGGGTCCGGGCGCGGGGGGGGAGGGGGTCGATTGGGCCCCGACACGAGAGCATCTCTCCCGCCCTGACGATGGGAAGGTGGGAAAGGGAAGGGGAAAAGGGAAAGGTAAGGGTGGGGGGGGGGAAATAGGCTAGCAACTTGTGAATGTACCGTTGTTGATGGATCAAACTAGGGGTGGGGTGGAGAGAAAGGAGTGAAGGGTGGGTCGGGAAGCCGCACAGGGATTGGTGCGGGACACCCCACGAAGGAGGTGACAACAGAGAACACGATCGAGACTTTTCGGGATTGGACGAAACACACGCTTGGGGAGGTGGTCCGCATGGTTGCAAACACAACATAGAATGAATAAATGGGAATGAGAAAGGAAATGAATACAGCGGGAATCCCCGAACGCACGCAAAGCGCGCGAGGCAAATAGAATAACGCGGGGATACTCGCATAAATGGTTATCGCTCCTACTAACACTATCACGGACCCCTTGGGATGGCCGTCCGTTGTCGGTTCGTTGCCGCGGACGGAAATATTCCCACGCCTTATTGACCGCTGGGCAACCCTATTGATGTCGCGGTTTTCCGCCGGCGTCGGGACGGACATGGGGCGAGATTCGCCCGTCATTCACAGTCCAAGACATTATATTTTTTACCGCCCCTATTATCGTTGTTACAGTTATCAACTTGCACCGACCCACTCTCCCCGCCGGGACTAAGCCGGGGAGGAGAACATCCGCGCCATGAGATCCCCCCACGGGCAGTCATCCATCAACCATGGGTAGAGCAGGTCATCAGACACCATCTGGGCTAAATTCATTCGCATTCGAACGGGGCCGCAATCATCGCTACTTACCTCACACTTCAAATCCGATGCCAGCCCATCCTCGCCGTCAGGACCATTCGTATCCAACGCATACCTGCTGAGCAGGGGCTGGAGCAACTCCACCGCCGACTTCGCCGCCCCGCCGCCGATGGGCTGCAGAAGAGGCGTATGACCCCCCTCCGCGGTGCCGCTTCCCGAGTTCGGCGCGGTCGTGGGAACGATCTCCACCCCCATCATCTCCGAGATCGCGGCGCACTGCGCGAAGACGACCTCTACCAGCCTTGAAAAAGCCCCTCTCCCGCCCATCCCGGAGGCCCCACGGCCCATCTCCTGCAGCACCCACTTCAGCAGGCGCTTCCGCACCCCCTCGCTGTTGGAAATGCGATCCTTCATAAATTTGAAAAGCGGCGAGATGCTCCTCGCGGCGCGCATGCGTTGTTGGATCGTGAGTCCCTGGGTGGTGGCCATGGCAGGGGGTGCCGCCATGCGGAGCCGCACAGGGGCCTCCACCGTGGCGCTCCCTATCGACGTGGGCGCCCGTCCGAAGCCATCCATCGTCGCCGAGGACGACGAGGGCCCACGAAAACTGGAAGGAAACACCCCTTTGGTGACCAGCGTAACCACCTTGTGAATCATATCAACCGCCTCCTCCTCTTGCCCGAACATCGCCAGGCTGGGGGCGATAAAGTGCACACACACCGGCGTCTCCGACGAGGACACCAAAACACGAAGCTGGAACCCCACCAGCACCCTCCACCAATCCACATTCCCACACACCCCGGCCGCTTGCTGCCGGCAAAGGTCCTTGACAAGCATGTAGAACACGACGGCGCAGCAGTTCTTCAGCACCTCGTACTGGGGCTGGGAGGGGTCCACCACCAGCTTCCTTGATCGCGGGCCGGAAAATGGGGTCGAGAACCCGGAGAAGCTCCCCACGGACTGGTAGGAGCCAACCGCGGGGGAATGCAGTGGACGGGGCACCTTAAAGGGGGGTGCACAAGGGAGGGCCCTCGGCGTGCTCGCAAGGCTCCCGACCGGCGATAAGCTGCGGTCGCTAGGCAACTTTCCGCCTTCAAACGACACTTCGGCGGGGTACGGCTGCTGGGCAGGATCCCACTCCACCCCTCCCTTCTCCCCTAAGGGCAACGATTGCAATCGCATCGACCGCATGGAGTGGCCATGGCTCGCGGGAAGTGCTGGCGAGCTGCCTTGACCGCTCAGAAGATGGCCATCCCATCCAGCGCCCTCGGTGTGATCCAAGGACAACTCCATCGCCTCCAGACGCCCGAGCACGAATTGGATAAGCTCACTTCGGTACGCCAACATGCGGTTGTTCTGCGGCGTGGTTTGGACGGGAGCGAGCGCCGAGGATGCGGCGTGCGAGGCCACCGTGGAGAGAAGCACATCTTTCGGGGAAGCACCCGTGAGCGGGCCCGCACGATTCCGCATCGATGAAGCCGTGGGATAGGGACCGGGAGGACGTCGACCCGGAACGGCCCCGTCTCGACGAGGACAACCGCCCAGGTTTGTATCGCTGCTCCCACTATAATTGTTCCCTTCGGAATCACTAAAGTCCGCCAGGGCACTGCGTTCCGGCATCTTCAACACCGATCCCCTGCCCAAGGACGCGGCGGTGGCGGAGAAGCTGCTGCTGGACGTGTCGTACCCATCCGCTACGGAATTCTTCTCACTACAGTTGAAAGACGCCATCAGTTCGGATCCCCGCCCGTTAGCTTGCCCCGTCTTTTGGAAATAACTTGTGTCGGTATTCCCGGATGGAACCCCGCTAGGTGTTGGAGCCGTAGAGGCTGTCTTGGAAACTATACTCGGGGGCAGGGCAAAGTGGCCCTTGGTTTCAAACCGATCAACCTCTTCCTTCACCTTAGCGATTTTGCTGATGTTAACATCGCGATCTCCTCTCCCTTCCGCGTCTCTCCTTTCTCGAATGCCTTGAGAGGAGACATGAGATAAGCAAGGCGACGAGGATGCCGACTGGACAAGTGTTTCTGACGGGATCCATACCTCAAACAACTCTTGCGTTCGAGCTAAACACTGAGAATTCCCGAATGAGGGGTGATACCCAGGTATCTGCCCCTCAAGTGCGAGATAAAGAAATATGGTGGTGCATACGACGTGATGACGGCCATTTGCCCAACGTCGCTTCGGCACTAGTGTTGGTAAACACCGCTCAAAGAGGTTTAACACATCGCTCGCAGAGCTTTTGGTAGCAATCTGGTTCAAAACACGAAGAATGGAATCGGCTGGGATTGCACGCTGAGCCCCGTCCTTTACGCAAGGTTCCACACTAAATGGCTTTAGGATCGCCTCCAGCACATTCGGTATGGTCCGTTGCGATCCATCTAAAAGCGTCAAGCAAACTTTCTCAAATGCAAGCTGGATACGTTCATGCATGCGTATGATACTTGAAATGACCGACGACGCAGATTTTGAGGCAGAAGTCGACGCCACCACTGGTGCTGATGCAAAAGAAGATTGTTTTTCAAAGGTTGAGGAAAAAGAGAGCCTCCGTCTGGAAATGCCCTCTTTGGTCATCGCACACCCGCGATTTTCCTCTGAATCCTCGTGCACACGTTGATCCTGTGAGGGAGCGACACTCTCAAAAATTCGCCACCATGGCATCGTGTTCAGCACACCGAGAATCAACAACCGGAGTTCCGTAAGCTCAGCCTGCAAGAATTCCGGGCTCCGTAACCATCCGTCCGCATCGTTCAGCCATCTTAGGATCTCACGATCGCGTAACTCGGCTAGGGATGTTTGGCAGAGAAGGTCGCGCAGGACTTGATGTTGTGCCCGTCGCTGGTTCTCCGCGTACCCGCCGGAATTCGTCGCAGTGAAGTCCAAATAGGGGGACACCTGTGCTTCCCTGAGAGAAGGCGATCGGGGGTGGGGTCGCTTTCGCCCCTGCATCTGGCCGCACGGATACCCTTATAAACGGATCAAACAAAGACGCAAAGGAACAACGCAAGGTGGATCGAAAGCAGAAAATGAGAATATTGAGACTTTAATTTAAGATTTCGCCTCTGCTTCCTTTCACTTTCCGCCTTTTGCTTGTTATTTCCACTTTCAATGCTTGATAGATGTTTTTTGGAGGATAGAGATGAGGTGTTTAGAAAAGACACAAACTATGGCACAAAAACACTTCCTGTAAAAGAGTGGCGAGACTCTTGCCATTACCATCTGGTCCTAGAAGTGGCCTTACAAAAACACCAGGGTCTGTCAATAATTAATTGAAGTGTTCATAACAACTAAATTAATGTATTCTATAGCAGAAATAAGTAACTGAATAAATGTGGTCGTTAATATTTTTCTTTTGTTTCATGAAAAGGAAGGATACAAATTTTAATAAGATGCAAAGACGATGCAGGAAGTAGAAATTGTCTGCCCTTGTACCTCAGTTATCGTTTTCTGCTTTGCCTAGGGTGATGGCCTTGAGACGGACATGAGTATCAATGGCACTCAGATACCAAAAAAGAATCTCATTACTGCTACTAATAAGTCGCGCCTCCCCTTTCACACAGAATTGTGGTAAGGTAACGCCCGTCACCTCTCTGGTAGCGGTAGCACGACCACAGCGCGTGCGTCGCGTCACCAACTCGTTGGAATTTCTTTCTTGTCGCATGTCTGCCGCCTGTGATCGCGCCATCGGCTTACCAGCACTGAAAAAACGTGTTCCAGATGGTACATTGTCTAGAGAGATGCCTAACTCTAAAAAGTCTGCCATAGGAATAGGGGATGGTGCCCCAGGCAGTAATACGTAGGTTGTATCCTGCATCGATTTGTCCACAGAAGAAAGTGGCTTAAGGCACATTGACTGCCCAGTCCGATCCTCATAGGTATCATTGCTTGCATCGAACTCGTTGCACCCCCCGGGTTCCATGCGTTCATCCATGGCGGCCTCACTCAAAGATGCCCTCACAACAGCACCACTCACCCCCAACGAAGTCGCCTCTGATAGGGCGGCATCACCATGGTTGGCATGTGGACTACGGCTACGGCCAGAATATAACGCCATCGGAAGCGATCGTAGCAATTTCCCCACCGTCGGGTCCACATCGGCGAAGCACAAGCGTCCCACGAACAGAACGTAGTCATCCACACGGATGTCGATCTCCTCCACAAGGGTGTCCTCGCCGAAGGTCCCACCCCCCCCCGTAGGTAGCCCGCCATGCTCGACCCCGCCGGCCCCTACACCAGGAGGGGCAAAAGCGGCCCCGGTCGAAGCCTTTTCCTCCCACTCCTCCCCTTCCCGACCCGCCTCTTCCATGAGGGGGGTTGGACGGTGGTACTGCACCACCCCGACCACCCCTGTCCCGTCGCTAAGAACCCACGACGAGGTTGGACGGCGGCCGTTCGCGTCCGTCCCCGCCCGGGCGAGGACGCGGCCGCAGAGGACCACCGCCCCACACGCCACGCCGTCGAGGAGGACCGTCGCCGCCCCGATCCGCGCCGTGAGGCTGTCGTGGAGGTGGCGTAGGGTAACCGGCCGGGGGGTGGCGGGGGAGATTTCGCCCCTCTCCCTTCTCCCCCCGTTGCCCTTCTGGAAGGGGACGGGAGGTTCGTCGCGGACGTGCGGCCCGCGGACCACCCCTTCCCCCGCCTGAGAGTGGTCCTCGCGAGGGGTGGGGCGGGGTAGGTGGTACCCCGTCCTGGGCACGGGATGGGGAACCGCTTCTGCGGTAGGATTTGAGGCGGAGCTCCTGGAAAGAAAATTGAACGCCAAGGATCGCATTCCCTCCCACCTTCCCCAACCCACCCACTTCCAACCGTTTCACAGTAGGCTCTGTCTTTGGATGTGCTAGGTTTCCTTCAAAATTACTTTGTGACAAGTAATGCAGGCCTTCTCATGAGATACCTTAGGTCTCCTTACACTGAGAGTTGTGTCTGTTCCGATCTTGCCCTTTTTCGACACAGTGATATGCCCATAGAGAAACAGAGTTGTGGAAGAAGATTAGAAAAGTTTATTAAGCGTCAAGGATAATCAAGACTAATCATGAACAATACAACGATACTTCACATCAGAAAATGCTAATGAATGATTTTCTTTATTCCACGCCATCAAATACACTCTACAGTAAAAAGCTGATATACCGTCAAAAAAATGAATACAATACAATGAAATAGGGCATTTCCCATGATCACGTTATCTATAGTATATTTTACGTGAACGATTCAAACCTCGAAAGATATATATACGACCTGTGTTGATTGTAAATGGCATTTTATATACATGTATTTGATTACTATTAACATAATCGCAGGCAACACTTATTTATCTTCATATTAAAGATAAGAAAGATTAAATATTCGAATCCTTTTAGGTGGGTAAGCTTTAGCACATTGGAGCAATGACAAACAAAAAAAAATGCGATTCAGATTTATAAATGCGTATATATAACAATATTAATAATTATTATAATAATAATGGCACTGTCGCCAGTAATATGAAATGGATATGTCAATTTATCACCATTTCTCCTTAATTTGTTATGATCCCTCTCACATTACTACGATTCACGCTCCTCACTATTCACAGCTCCATTTAATCGACGACTAGTGAAAGAAAAATGAAGTCAAAAGGGACTATGCAAATAGCATTATCTTGTCGTATTCCCTTTCCGGAATCGCCTTATCGTGACAAAAAATTATCCAGTAGATGGTAAATAGCAATTTTATACGCAAAAAAAGCACCTCCCTACACCTTTAACAATTAAATATAACAAAAAATGGATATTTTAAAAAGGCTTAAGATAGATGAAACTGCAATAATTGCACAACAGTATGCTGCGCTCTACCTCTTATGAGGATTAAAAAACTTTAATTTTCCCCTTTCGTGCTAGAACAATTTAAGTTAACGAATAATTAAGCCTTGATTAAATTAATATCATCAGGGAAACTCTCTTTGAATATTCCATTTCAACGTTATATTTTAGATGGCAATATTTAATCCTCCAAAACTTCGATTTTAACCATTTGATCCTTTCATTTTCTGTGTGTCTTATTTCTTTCGGGGGGGGATGTGGAGGAGAGAAAGAATCAATGGAACGAATTTGGATTCATTTCGTTATATCATCCTGTGATGAATTTTATCAAAGACGAGCATACTTTAGGCAGGTAATCAATACTCGAATATAAATATATAAGCTCAGCCTAGTAAATGCACCTTTTTGTATGCTAACATGCCTTAACGAAAGTTCCCTTGTTACATGTAATAACTACACATCATAGAGTTACACATTAATATTTAAAAAATCAGACATAGGGGGGAACTGACAGGTAAGATGTCTGCGTATAAAAAATAAACTTTCCTTGGTTCTTTATAAACCAATACTTGTCATCCCAATTATTTAGAAAGCTTCGCAGGCTTGTCTTCAAAAGCCTCCCCCACTCAATGCCTTGGTGATCGAATATTGAACGTAAAGATAAGTCACATCTCCTGTACGTGTTCCCATCAACTACAGGGAAATAAAACCCGCAGGAGGTATTTATTATGTTATTTGTGAAGAGAGTATGAAAAAATGACACCCCAAGATGGAATCAGTTTAGCGATACTATTTTCTTCTAAATCTACGCGTGGATACTCACACCTGTAGAATAATTGAGCGAAAATACACAACGATGCGAACATAATCACTGGAAACGAACCCAAGACAGAACTTCTTCCTGTGTTACTATACTATTCCGCTGAAATCCTGTTGGTGCCAGGAATGGGACGCGCAGCCATAGATTTTTGGAAAAAGTTGAAGGTGTTCAAGTACCACGTGAAAAATAAATTTACACGAATTACATCAATTTTTAGCACGTACCGTTGCTAACCGGTTCTACGAGACTCGTAACATTACCGCGAATTTTTTTATTAGCGTATATAGTATGCTGATAATTAATAGTGTTCTCCTTTTGAGCAAAATATCGCCTTGTATATTGCAAGTTAGATTGTATTTGAGTATTCTCAAACTCAGAGTCCTTGGTCTGGGTTCGCTGAGGGTTTATTCCCCCTTTTGGCATTGTAGACCGTTTTGAAAGCAGCAGCGAGCTTGGAGCATAGCTAGTTCTTCGCATAGCCATCCCACTATTGACACCCCCTTCTGTGTACACCTTTTTCAGTAAATCTTCATTCATCTTTTCTTCGGCACAATCTTGATTTCCTTGAGGATCCCCATTGTTGTATGCAGACATCACGGCCGGCTCCTTCGTGATTGAGTTCGCCGCGCCATTGTTGGAGGTGATAGAGGAACCACACACAGCCGGCTTCAACGGAAATGCACTACGTGTTCGAGGGGTATAGCCCAGATCTTTTGTAATCTCAGTCATGAACATCGATGGTGACATCATGCAAAGGCTCATTGTACGATTACGAAATCTCGAAACTCCCTCGTGGGCATCCACGGTGGTCGCGTTGCGTTGATGTGTGTCTGCCCTACTACCAACCTGCGCTTTAAGTATCTCAATAGCTGGCTCGACCTGGGTGTTAGACGCGCAGTGCTCGGGGTACTCCGATGACCCCCCCAGTGGTGAACTCAGGGAGGTGGATATACCCGAGTTTGTTATACTGTCTTGCTGATGTAAGGTAGGAAAGGTATTGCATCGCTTGACACAGTCCGTAGGTGCTGTAGAGGCCTTTCCGGCACCTTCCAATTCGTTCCCACAAGAAGGACCTTCTTTCACATTTTCGTGCTTTGTTTTGAGGCACTTCCCAGTGAGCTCCGCAATCGTCGGGACTCCGACAGGCATGTCCGCCCTATATACAAGCTTCTGATCACATTTATTGTGTGGTGGGCATCGCTTGTCGAATTGAGGATTTGAGGAAGTCCCAAAGGGCGAGGATCCATGTGTTTCACCGAGTCTAACTTTCGATGCCTGGAGAACAGAAGCAATGCCACCGCCTTGTTTTGGCAATGCGACTACCGGTTGATAATTACCGCTGAGGGAAGTCGGCTGTAATTGCTGTTCTTTTGGTGGTTCTGCGCGCTTCCTGACCAATAGGGTGACGTTAGAGCCCGCAGTCCCTTTCTGAAGTTTTATCTCTCCTTTACAGTCATTCAGGGTAGGAATCACGGTGCCGGCTGTATCGTGAGATCCTCGCTCGCCCGCTACTCCCCTAACATCCTTGGACGCAGTTTCGTCGTTGCCCGGTTCACGGAGCATCGCAGTGGATGACTTTTGTGGGCATCCATTTGTTGTTACGCCCGAAGTGAGCGGAGTTCGAGGGTTGGCCACTGCTACAGCGGTGTCCTGCATCTTCTTGGGTTTAACCCTACCCTCTTCCTGCGAGTGAGAGTTTCCACCAGCGCCTCCAGAGCTGAAGTTGGATGGCCTCGCAGGGTCCTTCCTCTCGCACGGGGTCGGAGAAGTCAGGTGAGCAGAGCTATATGTCGCCGCGTGGCTGTGAGTCTTGGGCGACGCCGCGCTCACAATTTCAGCCTTACAAGGAGTGGAATCCGTTGGATGAGCCATTGGAGGGGGTCTGTGCGGATTTTCAGAGGGTGGGCTTGAAAAGGAACGCAAAGCACTTGAGGCATTTTTTTTTGAATACGAGGAGGATCGGTGACCAGTCTTCTTGAGAGATCCCGACAACGGATCCTTAACCTCCTTCTCAGGGGCAAGCTGGTGCGATGATGGTGGGATTGGTGTTTCTTGTTTATCAGTTACAGTGTTTTTATTCGAACTGTCCTTGAGTCGGCTTGCCGGGCTTTGGGTCTCAGCATTGTGTGAGATACTGCAATTTTCCCGATGTGTTGTGTTACTCGCTAAGTTACACCTATGTGGTTGCCCCGAGAGTTGCTGTTGCTCAGTTCCATCGTTTGCATCATAAATGGAAATCGAGCGTTTCCGCTGCACATTGTTAGGGTCCTTTACCTTGGAAGTACCCGAAGGACTACGTTTACCTTTTGAACAAAAGCTTTCCACTTTTGAAGCCCAGGAATTTAAGTCAATACAGGAATCTCTTTTTGCCTCGGGATCCCTTTGAGCACTACGCTTGGTTTTGGATCTCGTGGGTGATAGTTCGACCGAGGTGGTGTTATATTTACTAACGTCTGGCGACGACTTCGCTATGGATATGTTTCCACCTGATATAAAGGGCACCACTCCCATAGACGAGTTCCGCTGGTATGACTCCCCGTCAGATTTCCAGGAGCTGGTCAACCCCGTCGAAGGAACCGCTGAAGTGTTAAATCGCTTCGGTGTCGTCTCACATGGCGTAGATACGTGGCTTGAAGGTTGTCTTTCGACTGCGCCACTGCGTTCAATCGGGGATTGGCCCATGCTCTGTCGACTTAGATTGGGAGCATCAGGCGGGGGCGTCGACGCGGGCTGCTTCATGCCTGCGTGAGGAGGGTCGTAGGGATGCCGACCTGGACACGTAACACTAGCCGCCAGAGCGTCTGAAGAAGCCCGGATTGTATCTGCACCATGGGCAGAAGGCATCTGATTTGCGTTGTCGGACGCGCCGTGTGCGATATCATCCGCAGGCGGGGGGTACGAGGACTTGTTGATGACCCCTGTCGTTGGCTTTTGTTTTTTGCTTCGGATCGGATCGAAGACAGGCAGCCAAAGCGCATACGGGGCTGTGATGCGCTTGGAAGGGTCGTAGGTGAGAAGAGCGGAGAGCAATTCTAGAAAGGTCGGATCCTTTTGAAACATCGACTTGAGCGAGGCTAGTGGCCGCTGCTTCGAGAGAATGGCATCAGAAATGTGGGCGAAATTCCCTTTGGGTGTGAAAAATTTGCTCGAGTTCCGTGAGCGCCGTGTGAACAAGTCAGGGAGCTTTCCAAGTCGCTTTTCCATCACCTGCAGGTGTGTGTTATCATTGTTAACCTCAAAAAGGCGATGCCCCAGGGCAACTTCATATATGATACAGCCAAGACTCCAAATATCCGCGGAATAGTGCCATTTATTTCCCAAGATCACCTCTGGTGCGCGATACGGACGCGTGGAGATCAAGTCCGAGTCGAGACTGTCTCTACGCCATAAGGACGAGCTGCCGAAGTCACAAATAACCCATTTGTGCTTGCGTGATGATTGAGAGGCAAGCGCATCCTCAAGCAATATGTTTTCCGGCTTTAAATCGGTATGCACCATTCGACAATCAAAGTGGATGAAGCTAAGCGTTTCTAAAATATCATAAGCAAATTCCAGTACCATGAGTCGGCTCACAGTTACACGACTAGGACCCAACCAAAGCGAGCGCAGTGACAGTCCATGAAGCGGCATGATAAATATCGGAAAGTTTCTCCACTCAAAGTACTCATACATCCTCGATACACGAGCTTTTTTGTTCTTATCGCGTTCGTCCAGGATCCGTAGCATTCGTCGCTCGAAGACTGCACTTGTTTTATCTTCTTTTTTGATAACTTTCATAGCAACTACAGGACGTTCTGATGGCAGATTGTCATTATCATGGCGTTGGGTTGTCGTGCTTTTAGATTTGTCGGGCCCAGACATAAAAGCAGGACCCTGCTTCGATGGTGATATAGCACTGCTGGAATTGGGCATACCCGAGTTGTTAAGGACATAACATCGATAAACCTTGGCAAAATTGCCGCACCCTACTTCATCGATGACCTCATATTTTCCATTTACAATATCACCGGGAGCAAGATGAAGATGCTTTTTATGAGAAGTTAGCATCTACTTTTTCGTCACTCCCTAGTACTAGATTAAACTTGCCTGCCGTTGGACTGTGTGTATAGTCAGAATGACTGACTATAAGTAATATCCGTTGCTGCCCAGTGATGAAACAAATAACTGAAATTATAGAAAAAGAATAGCCACCTTTTACAAGTAATCTAATGGTAGCTAAAATGTTGGTGTATGCTTTTATACTTAGTAGTATATTCCTGGGGATAAGAAAGAGGTTAGAAATTACGGCAAGATGAATAAAATGTTTCAAAAAGAACAAATCAACATTCATGAACCCTTTTTATTTAGTTAAACAAAATCCTTAGTAAAAATTCAATTCCCAAATTTCTGCTCATTTATTTCTTTCATCGAAATATTTCAGGGATTAAATTTAATCAACAAAAGTTTCGATATAACAAAAATAAAAACTAGTGTATAAAAGTACATTGAGAACCTGATAAAATACTAATAAAAGAAGACAAAGCCCTACTAGATTAAAGAAGCTATACCGTATCGATTCAACATTTATATAGAACCACCGAATGGAGAGATAACTTCTTAGTATTTTTATAATATAGAAATGCTGGCCGTGTCAATATTTCTAGAAAAAAAAACGTTTTTAAACCGCAAATAGTAATATTTTTAAGTGATAAAAAAAATTTGATATCACTAAAATAGAAATACTAGAAAAATTAAAGGAACTAATAACGGTGATAATATTCGCCCAAAGAAAAAAAATGAATAGTTAAAATAGAATAGAAAAAAGGAAAACATATTTACACATATACATAAATTTGAACTTGCTATGATGCTTCCTCTATAAAAAAGATTGAAAATTAATACTTAAAGTTTAGCTACTTCCACAAACTTGGGCACCGCAGACTTCAGGGCATCAGACGCCTTCGCCTCGAAGCGCTTCTTGAAGCTCTGCTGGAA
>AIHY01000765.1:0-10421 GCA_000331125.1 Phytomonas serpens 9T
ATCGGGTCTTTTCCTCCTCTATCCGCTCTACGCCCATTCGTTACGGGTGCGAGTAGCTGACCTTCACAACCTTTCCAACTCGAACGCGTCTTTCCCTCTATGTTTTTTTATTTCTTTCATTGATGTTATCTCTCCTTCATGCTCTTCTTTCTAATATGTTTTTTCACTGTATTTTCTTGTGGTTGGTGTGTATTTATGTCCTGTAGTAGTTATGATTGGCTTGCCTATGTGTGTTCTCTGCATAGAAGTTCTTTTCTATGTGTGTATGTATTTTCTATCTATTTTGCATTTGTCTTTATCAATTAAATTTTAGGAATCATTTTTTTCAAAAATGAGCTCTTTAGATAACCTTCGCGAAGAAATTCATGATGTATTTAAAATTTTCGACGAGGAGGAGTCTGGCAGCATTTCGATGCGTGAACTGGCCCGTGCAATGTACACCATTACCGGTGAACGTATCTCTCGCATGGAGATGCTCAAGCTTTTGTCACACGCACGCGAAGCCGTTAGCGAGAATCACCGACGGCAGGGACAGATACAGCAAAAACTTCAAATGGCCGCCTCCGGGTTGGAATCGGACCCAGGCAACACCAAAGGTAAGGAGTCTTGTGACACCCATTCCAATGTGAATACCGATGCGGAAAATCTAACCTCCCCGACCGTCGCACACAAACCTTCCTTGATAGAATCTGGAAAGTCAGAATTTGATACTCCACAGGCCCCGTACCTGCCCTCACGCTCACAAGGACATATCAATAGTGATGGTGTGGATATCGAGGTTTTCGAGCAAGTAGTAATGCGCAAACTTAACTCTCGTAGTCAGCAAGAGGAGCTCTTGTTTGCGTTTGAGTTGCTGGAGGATAAGGTTTTTCCAGGGTATATAACGAAGGAGAGTTTGAAGCGGGCGGCCGCAGAGTCTGGCGAGCCTCTTACTGATGCCGAGGTAGCAGAAATGTTTGACGTCGCTGTAACGGGAGTGCCCACCCCCGCGGTTGATTTCAACACCTTTTCAATTATTCAATCATCTGCCCGAAAAATCGATATCGAATGATGATGTAAAATGAACTTAAATTGCTTAATTTTTAGTGTCTTGCATACTTATAGTTCATATTGATGTTTTATATGCAATTTATCCTGTCTATTTCAAATGTCTTTCCCCTCTCTCCTGACTTGATTCGCCTAAACTTTAAGAAATTGAGTAATTTCCCGATGATGGTGGCATCATTAATCGTTGGCTTGAGGCATATTATCAAGTAGAGGTTTGGGCTTGGCAAGCTTTTGATTTGCTTCTATGATGCACGTCTTTGTATTATTATTACTCTTTTCTATGTGATAAAGATGATGCGAAAGGTCAGGAGATCTGTTTGGCAATTCTCTTTTGAACTAGCGAGTAGTGTCTCCCTTATTTTCGACTTTATTTCCCCTTTCCTCTTGCACTATATAGCCTCCCACACATTCCACATTACTAAGGTTTATTGAGAGATATAGTTCTAGTGCAAGAATATTTTTGGATTCCGTGCATGAGCACTTCATCGAGTAAATGCCCTATTTGTGCGCGTACTTTCGGTATAATCCTGTGGAAACATACTTGTGAATGGTGTAAGCGTACGGTATGCGATGACTGTGCGCCGAAAAAGTTTCAAACAGGCAGCCAAGGTAAGAAGATACGCGTTTGCACAGATTGTTCAGGCTTCATTAATGCTTCACGTGCTCCAAGAAACTACACCACGGAAAGCGCAAACGCCGCCTTTTCAGGAAATATTCGGAACGACGAGCGGCGTGAAAAGCGGGCTGGTACAGATTGCGAAGTCACACATGCGATGCAAATGAATAAACATCATGTAAATTCGATGACAGCTACAACCCAAAACCATACTCTTGGCAAACTGCAAACCAAGGAGGCAGCAGCAGAACACTCTCCAAAAGGTTCGATACACTATTTAGGAACCATGGAAACTCATACCACCGAGCGTAAGAGCAATAATCCCGTTCTAGAGGCTGCCCTCCGTCGTCAGCAAAATAATCATCACGGTAATGACGCGACCATCAGTAATGACAAGGTACGGCTTATACATGAGATCGAGATGTTGTGTGAAAGCAAAGGTGAAACTGTTCCATTCGGTTTGCGAGCCTCTGATGAGGTGAAATTGAGGAGCTATCTGAAATATCTTAAAGAAAAACATAAACTTTGATTAGGCAAGAAAGTAGTTGAGGGCAAATCCAAACATTTTTTTCTTCCTACTTTTTCTTGTTTACTTTTTATTCTTAATTCCGTGGAGATAGTAGGGGAGGGGCAGGGTGTAACACAAAATAATCTGTGAACCGGATGAAGTTCTCTGTGTTTCTTTTTGTGTACCGTTGTGCTTCCTAATTTTTGCTAGATTTTGTGCATTTATTTTATTTGCTTTATCCCTTAAACATATTCATTCCGAATGGAAGGTTTAAGTAATCTCTGGAAAAGTGTTTTTTGCTATATTGTAATTGATATTGTGTTCTGTTGACAGCTGATTTCGATTGCCACAAAAATTTTGTAAATGGGCCCTCTACTTGTCTTTCTTGTTTAGAGGCTCGTGCAAGGTATCTTCTGAGGAGAGAATAAGGTGTAAACCCCATTTGTTCGTCTGTTACTGTGTGTCCTTTACGTATCAATACCCAAAGTGTAGAAAGTATTTGTCCTTCTGTTGATCTTTTTTCATCTTGATTAAGTTATAATACTCTTTATACATTTCTTCAAGACATTCTTTTCATGTATGGCTATACACTTTATATATAAGTTCACACATTCTTAGCCCTTCATAAGCATACATACCAAACTTCTACTATTATATATTTTTTTACAAAAGTAAAATATATAGCAATGGAGGGTTGGGAGCTAGCATTATATATTCTGTTAGATGTTCTCGCCCTCGTATTAATTATAATTGCGGTTATATGTATTATAGCACTTATTAGGCGTCGCGGAAGAAAAGTGCCGTCGTGTGATGCGTGCGAGCACCCGAATCCATTGGCATCTTTACAAGAAAACATCCAAGAAAAATACAAAAAGGATGCCTGTACACTATACTTTCGTGATTTTGACTTACAACTATACTCGTTAGACTTTAAAATACACAAAAACGTCCGAGATGGTGCTGCTCTGAGGCATCTCATCGCGGAAACGTGCCATCTCGACGACGAAGAGACCTTGTGCTTGGCATACTCAGGGCCTAGTGTCCTCTCTTCGAATGCTAGTATTAGTGAACCTTTTGTTCCAGCTGATTTGGATCTTCTTATTGCACGTGATAAAGACTTTGCTAAACGGATGTCATACACTGAGGATTACCCACTGAGGCTGCAGCGGCGAACAGCGTCACGTCCTAACATGATGATTAATGACAGACGGAATGAATATACACCACGTAGCTCATCTCAAGAGCTACAATCGCATAATACTAGCATCCATGCGAACTCCATGTTAACGCTTGAAGCCAATTCCGAGAGGAATGGTCCGAGTCTCTCCCCGACTTATCATAATCGCGGTCCGCTTTCTCCTGGGGTGGCTGCAGCGCATCTTAGAGAAACTTCCTACCGCTCAAGCTCGCCATCTACGAAAGGACTCAAACCTCGTATTTACCCCTCTAATACCACACATATTACAGATGAAACACCCGTCTTCATTCTTGCTGCGAACTACTATATCTTCTTCCCGAACCAAGCTCCGGAGCTCCTCTGCGATGAGACGACGACGACTGCGTTGGAGGCGGTAATGTGTGGTGAAAAGCGAGGGCCTTCCGTTTCCATCTCCTCCGGGCCTTATCAGGGCTGCACTTTTTGCGTGAATTCGGACGATGGTATCGCGGTTATGCAGAGAAGCGGCATGGCGGATGTGAAAGTCGTGCGGAGTGCGGCGGAGACGATTCAGTATTGCGTGAATCCGCCTACCGACGCGCAGTGGGTTGAATTTCACCGGCCAATATTTCTGCCGCCAGGGCGATGGTGTGTGCAGGCAAAGGCATCCTCCTCACAGGATAAGTTTTCCGCCACCACGGCGAGAGTTTACACTGTCAGTGTATCACAGCATGAGTCCTAAGGAGAGAGGGAAGACGGATAAGAAATAGGCACTGTTTAGAGAAAAAAGTAAACATATATTTCTTTCATTAAAGCAAAGCCTACCATTCGAATACAGAGGGATGGACAGGTGTATTTGGCACTTAATTTCGTATAGAAGCGCTGCAAAGTTGCTCAGGAATATTGGTTTTCTAATTTTTACTTTCAAAATACTATTACTTTGTCTAATGTCTGCGGTTCGTTCACGCATTAGGAATTTGTATACTAACGTTGCAGCCACATTTTTGTTTGGTGGTGTTTTTGCGCAATATTAGTGAATGTCAGCGGATTTAATATTTTTATTGAGGATACTAACATTATTTCCTTACTTTATGTCAACTTCAACGTATCGTATTTGGTATGTTGTTGCTTCTAATCTAATTACGCCACTAGGATGAATATATATAAGGGCAGCATTAGCACATGCTACAAGGTAGCAACGGACGGTAAATCGCGTTGTTGCGTTATCAAAGCGATACGTATTGTGTAAATTTGCCTATTCATTCATGTGTGTATAATTTTATAACAACGTGGTGATAATTTTGGAAAAGATGTATATTTTTATTTTCTGGATTGTATGCCAACCCTACATAAGCATTGTAGTGAAAATGTGCATGGATCCAATCAAGAAAGGGTTGCATTCATAATCTCATAGTGACCTATGAAAAATCACCTCAACTCAGATATATTTCCTTTTGTTTCATGAGTTGGTCTCTGGGATGTTTACCTTACCCCAATCCTTTGATTTTGAACTGTAAATAGCAACGTGGTCGTCGGAGACTGTCTTTCCTAATGACTTAAGACAGTTCATTTTCCAGCTAGATGATGGCAATATATGATGGCGAAAGAATCCAACATGCTACGATTTAGTGATAAAGAGTTACTTTATAAACGGAAGCCTGTATTCAGTGCGAAACAGACGAGCATGTTATTGCAGGTTCTTCTCTTCTTAGATTACTTTCAACTAGTTTTCGTCAACAAAGTTTTACATGGTATAATCACAGTAATATTTTTCGCATAAATGTTATAATATCTTTATTAGCCCAAGTAAATGATGTTCTCTTTTTTTCTCTCTCTTTCTCTACACCTTGATGAAAGTAGCTATTTTAAAATACTAGATTTCAAAGTCACCAATCCGTGCAAAGCGGTTAAGGTAAGATTCACCCTTTTCCGCCTTCGAATGCTATTTTATTATGGATCCTGCTAAGCGTATATGTCTAAAAAACTTGCCAGAGGGTTGCACGAAGCGCGAAATCGCGGAACTTGTGCGAAATCGCACGGGAATTCAGCCTCATAGTATTGATCTTGGTCTCAATTCAGAAGGCCGCACGCGTAACTATGCGCATTTTTCCTGTGAGAGCACTAAAAATGTCCTTGAAGTTTTAGGGAGCGGTATTGTGATGCGTGATAGCGTTGTCCACGCTCACCCTGCGAACCCGCACTACACCTATAAATATATGGAGGCACGTCGAAAGCGTGAGCGCGAGGAAGAGAAGGAGGCTCGCGAACGAAGTGAATTCTGGGAGGCCTATCGTGCCTCCGCTCTCGCCCGCTTTCCTGACGGTGAGCCTGTGAAGATAAAACCCCCAAAGTCGTTCTACGCCTCACGACGAAAGTACTCCGCGATTGCGGCGGAAATAGCGGAGAAATGTCGAAAGGACTTTCGCGACGCACACCCCTCACCCCATCACGGTGCTACCGCCATAAACAGCAGCAGCAGCTATCACCACCACTACCATCGAGAGAATGATAATGAAAATGGTGCCGCAGAAACGGCAACGACAGCAGCAGCGATTCCTGAGGTAGATAAAGTCAGGGAAGGAAATGCGCATGTCGAAAGGGCGCGGATGCCTTTCTCGCGAAACCATCGACCTCATGACGCCAACAAAATACGAGGGGGAAAGGTAGCCAAGCAGGCCGCAAAGGAAGATATCAAAGYTACCAAGCCGGTCGTAGCGCCCACACCGGCGCAGCCAACTAAGGAAGAGCGAAAGCTCTCCAGTCTGCAGGCAAGGCTTCTATCTCTAGGGGCGAAGATCTATAAAAATAGCAGTGAGGGTGCGTAAAGGAGTGCCGATATCCTTGCACCTACAAGAAAGTAAATAAACGGTTAAGACATTAAGACTTCTTTGGATAACAGATCAAGGATACGGTTTGTAGCCGGTAGTTTTTGGCGAGTGGGTGATTTCATTGCGATATGTGGTTGTTGCTCCTTTTTTTCTGGAGGGAAAAGAGGAGGAAACGTAATAAAAGGTAATACGATGGCCCGTTAAAAAAATTAATAACAATGTCAGCACTTTTTGCTGTCAGGGATGAATGAATTGGCTTGATTGCTTTCAAACTTATTCTATTTAATTTCTCCTTCGGTTTATATCTGTTTCTAATCTCTGATTCTGAAGGGAAAAAAGTATAGGCTATGTAACCGATTCTTTCCCTTTATGTACTCGATGCTGCAAATGAACAACTGCTTTGATGAGATTGTCAATCTTTGCAAGCTGCAGCATCGCCGTAGACGACCAGAGCCGCTATGCAAGGAAGCCAAAGTTTCAGCGGTAAAAGTGGTGTGTTTTATGATTTCCAGCACAGCTTCATGATCAGCTAGCGGCATACGCGGCAAGCATCTTATTCTAGGCTATAATCTTTATTTTGAGCCTCCTTTCCTTCCTTTACGTACTCTTTCATTGTCTGTTATTCTTTTCTTCAATTCCGGCATGGCTATCTTCCGCATTTCGTCAAGCTTGAAATCAGCAACAAAAAAATGAATGAGTTGTGCTTTATCGTTCTAAATACAGCTCCATGCGCATGATTGTCAGTCAGCAACCTATTTATGGGAAGATAATTTCCCAAGATCTGTGTTGTGTGAGTTGAAGGGAAGGCAACTCCACCAAATTCCGTGAAAGCCGATCGTGATGATTGCAAAAATAGCACCAATGAAAAAGATAAGACGAGTAACTGAGGAAAGTCATCCGTTCCATTGTGTATTCTATATAATCATTGCTACCAAACCAAATCCTTTTATTATTTATTGAAACTATCCTATTTGGCTTAATGGATGTGTTTGTGTCTATCATTTTGATTGTTGACAGACTTTGTGTGGCCGTGTTTTGCATTATTACCGGATGCTTGCGATACTTTGTTAATATCGTCTGAGGGTTTCCAGAAGCTCTACCCCGAAAGAAGGGGCACACTACGTGCATAAAGTGAGTGTGTAGCGTGTTCCGTGGGCATACCGTATGCCTACCCTTTATGTGTATGAACGCGCTCTGCCGTCTTGGAATGAGAAATTTGCGATTCTTCTCCCCCTTATGGCCTGGTAGATGCTCATAACCATTTAAAAATCCCCATATAATAATATAGATAGATAGATAGAAGATAGGAGTCGACTCCGAGCTCGTACGCCTTTTTCGCTCCCTTTTTCCCCCTCCCCCTCCCTCCCCTCCTCAAGTGGTCGAACATCGCAGACCCGGTTTATGCGATCTCCCCGTGCGCGCCCTGATTAACCGTCATGCGAGCACCCCACCCCAGCAATGGAAGGAAGGAAGAAAATCGGGAAGGGATCCCGACGGACGCGCCCGCGCTCCGGGCGCGGACGCTCGAGCTCCTCTGGCACTGCCGGGAGCTCGGGGAGGAGTTGGAGCAGCTCGGGATGCCCGGCGCGACGCCCGTGGAAGGGATCACCAGCATCGACTTCGACCCCCACCACCACCGCCTCGCCACCACCGGAGGGGACCAGTGCCTTCGTCTCTGGCGGCTCGACCCCGCGGCGGTCGAAGGGTGGCTTGCCGACGGGGTAAAAAACATGGCGAGCTGCTGCCACCACCTGTGCCGGATGACGACGATGTGGATGCCCTTGACGGCGCGGTGGTCCCCACGCGGGACCCTCCTCGCGAGCGGCCACTGCGAAGGGAAAATTTGTCTCTGGTGGAACGCGTCCACCCCTCCGTTGACAGGGGGTGGTGGTGGAGGACGGCCTCTTTCCACCTCGGAGGACCCCAGGGACCCCTCTTTACAGGAGGAGTGGAAGGACTACCGCCACCTCGTGGGGCACGTGAGCGACGTCTACGACCTCGTCTTCTCCCCGGACGCGCGTTACCTCTTCAGCGGCGCCAGCGACGGGAGCATCGCGGTTCACGACCTGGACGGGGCGTCGATGGCGGTCTTTTTCCTGCCCAACCCGCACGGGAAGTTCTGCTGCGGGGTGGCGTGGGATCCGTGGGGGGGGTACCTCCACAGCTTCGGCGCCGCCCCGGCCCTGCAGTGCTACCGCCACGTCCCCGCGGAACGAATGGGGGGACGGATGCATTTGGCCTCCCAGCGGCGGTGCCAAGGGGGGTTTTTGGGCGAACCCGACGCACTCGCGTTCCGGCGGATCGGGTGGTCCCCGGATGGGCTGTTTTTGGCGGCGCCGTTTGGGAAAATCACGCCCGACGCCCACCCCCCTGCCGCCTCCCCCACGAGGATGACGACGACGGCGACGAAACGGGAGGGGGAAAAGCGGACGGTCGCCGACGCGATTGACGCCAAACTCGCGGAGGAGCGGGCCCGTCGGGGCGAACAGGAGAGCCCCGTCGTCGAGGAAACGATCGACGAGAACGAGGAGGCGGAGGTGGAGGTGGTGATGGCGGCGGAGGGCTGCAAAGCGTCGCCGCGGGATACCCGTCCGGTCGGGTCCGAGCCGAGGAAACCGCCGGGGGAGGGTAAAACGAAGCCCTCCCACGCGAATCCCTTTTCCCAACACGACAACGAGGAGGAGAAGGATATGGTGCACTGTGTGAATATTTACCTGCGAAACGCACCCGATAAGCTTGCCGCGCGCCTGGTGATTCGAGGCTACAACGAAATACGGGGGGTCCTATGGGCGCCGTACTTCTTTGAGCCCCTGACTCGAAAAAAACCCCTTCCACTGGTGCTCAAAAGCCCGCTGAAAACCGCCGAGGCGGGGTTGTTTCCCCGCGACGGTGGGTTGGAGAACGGGAAGCCTGTACCGGCGAATCTATTTCAATCCTCCGAAGCAAACGCGCAGGACCCCTCGTCGGCGGCGGACGTCGAGTCTCAGACAAGCGATGTCTCTGCCGAACGGGATCGTTTTGGGGCGTGGGGGCCGGCGGATTACCGCATGGCGTTGGCTGTGTGGACCTGCGATTCGGTCTTGGTTTACACGACGGATAGCAGCGTACGACATAGCGACTTTACCGACCTGCATGCACGCAGTATCACGGATATTTGCTGGGGTCCGGACGCCCGGTTTATCCTCACCGCTTCGCTCGATGGCTACGTGTCGGTGATCGGCTTCGGCAACTCGCTGACCGTAGCGCATCGTCTTCCGGTCTTTTCAACCCGCCCGGTCACGATCGCCTTGGCGAAGATGCTGAAGCAGATCCAAGAAAGTTCGGAGGCCGAGAGGGGCCGCAAGTCGACCGGAGGAGGGGAGCATAAGCAAGAGGGCAACCAAGGTGATACGGTGGTCGCGGTGGTTCGGAAGAAGAAGAAGATCGAACCATCGGAGTCCGCCACCGACCCAGCGATCGCAGAGATCGGCTCCGAGCAACAGGTGTGAGGCAGACGACGGAGCGTGACGTGATCATCCGCATGAAAACGAGCGTTGTCGTCAAGGCTTGGATTTGGTTTCATCCTGCGTCAGAAGGGATCCTTTTTTCGGTTTGGTTGTAGTTGGGTGGTTTTTGCTAACATGTGAAAGGTGAATTCATCCTATTGCTGTTTATGTGCGTATGTATGTATGCTCTACATGACAGGGTGTATTCCAATTTTCTCCTTCAGAATTCATCCTATTGGTATAAGGAGTGGTAAGGAAGGGTCTCGTGTGCCGTGTCCGAATCCCCAACCGACAACGCATGACACCCACACAAGCTTTCTGCTAGAGAAGCACTATAATGATCGTTCCCTAAATAAAAAAAATAATACGCATTATCCCGCTGTCTCCGCTCTACCCATCTGCTTTGCACCTCCCCATTTTCCACCACCCTTACCTCTCTCACTCTTTCTCTCCCCACCCTCAATATTATGGATCGTAAGAATAAGAAAGGAAAACTAGCATTCTTCAAAGAAATCTTGTCTATAATCAAGCCTGTAGGTGTGTGTGTGAGTGTGAGTGTGTCTGCCCCGTGTGTGACACAACCGCTTGAATTCGAAAGTAAACAAAAAAAAGTGCCCTTCGCGAACTCCGCAGAGCCCATTCTCGTGCTCCGGCTGACGCCCCTGAGCAACCAAACAACCCATTTTTTAAACCCCCAACGTGGAGGAGAGCACACCGTGCCACACACAACCCTCCACAAAAAAAAAATAAAAAAAATAGAATARAATAAAAACCAAACCGT
>AIHY01000768.1:0-16239 GCA_000331125.1 Phytomonas serpens 9T
GCGAGACTCCCTTTTTATGTCCTTTTAGTACTGTCAGCCTTTTGATATATATATATATATATATATATATATATATATGCATATATTATGACAATTAAAACCTTGTATTACGCAAAGAGATTTTTCATGACGTTTTCGAATGGTACAGGAGAATTATGGTCCAAACAACTCATTCACTATACGTTTGATGGTTTTATCTGCATACATATTTAACGCTGGAATCAAAATCTTGTTCAGAATTCAATTTACAAACGATTCCCACGAATAGAACTAATTTATACTTAATTAGACGTATTATAAACACTTATACTTAAACCTTTCCCCTTATATCCAGATCTTCGATGCACGCCCACTGATGCTATCGTATTCATCCATTTCTTTAAGTACTTAATGAAGAAAAAGCATCCTACCCGCCTTTATAATGGAATAGATAGGTGGTACAAACAACGAAACATTCTCCCCCTCATTGACAATGCTACTTATTTGAACGTAATACCCTCCTGAAACCGTTCCTCCTCGAAATCAGTCGCGTTACGATTCCCCTCATAAGTGCCTGACGTGGAAGTCCTATAGCTTCTCATATCTCCCACATGAGAAACGTGATATGGTGGAAGATGCGCTGTAAATCCCTTCCCTTCTTTTTGGTACAACCACCACTCTTTAGCCAACGGTATGTTTGTTTAAGTCGTTTCTTTTTCAGCGTCACTCTGTCCACGCCGAGACAATGCCATCCTCGGTAGATGTGAAGATCCAGGGCAGTGTAGGATGCCACGCCACCGAGTAAACCGGCCGACGGTGGTTTAGAATCTTTACAGGGACAACCAGTGCATTCTTATTGTAGTCGTCGTACACCATACCGTGGAAGACGTGCACCTGGCCATCGGATGCCCCGGAAGCAAAGAGCGGATAGGCTTTTGTGTTGGGGTGGAAGGCAACGGAATTGACAACCCCTTTATGTGAGCGCATACGCTTGTACGGCTTATCGGAAAAGTCGCAGTCGTACCAGGATACGTGGCTCGTGGTGTCGCCGACAAGGAAATTATCTCCCTCCGGGTGGATAGATAGACTTGTTGTGATGCCTCCAGGAGCCTTATAGCGGCGTTGAAGCTTATGCGCGATCAGATTATAACAGCGGACGGAGTTTGTGGTAGAGAGAAAGAAGATCGGCTCGAGGGGATGGAAGCGGCAGTCCGTGACCACCTCTGAGAATTTGCGGAAAGGACAGAACACCTTGCGTTTGCTTAGCTGTAGCATAATGGTCTGACGATACTTGACGTGATCCTTTGGGCAGAGAACACACAGGTAGTCGCCCCGGGCATGGAAGGTAAACTTTTTAATCCGCGCGTGCATAGCCACCTTCACGACAATCCCCGCCTGCCGCTCCTTCGCCGAGGCGTTGAGGAACTCCGCTCGCTTTTCCTTCTCCTCGATATCATGCAGATCGTTGGTGACCTCGTGGGCGACCTCGTCCTCGTCGATGGCGCTCTGGGTGATCCCCCGCCCCCCGAGCGTCTCGGCGCCGCCCGCGACGAAGGCCTCCCCTTCCTCCCCGGCCGCATGCCCCGGCGCGCGGAGGTAACGCACGGTGTGCTCGTTCACCACCCTATGCGCGGCGAAGCTGGGGATGATGAACACCAAGCTGTACTCCACCGCCACGGCGAGGAGGTTGAGGGACTTGACCGGGCAGAACTCGACCTGCTGGATTGGCGCGCCGAGGTCGTACCGCTTCATCAGCCGCCCCGTGTGGACCTCAAAGATCCGGACGAGGTGGTCGTCACAGCCCGTCGCGAGGTACTGCCCGCTCGGCCCGACCGCGACGCTCCGCACCGTCGCCGTGTGACCCTTATACTGGAAGGAAAGCCGCTCGGGGTAGGGCCGGAGCCCCCGCGGATCGGGCAGCTCCGGGAGGAGCTGGTTGGGATCCACGGCGAGCCGCGTTCGCTGCGCGCGAGGGAAGAAGGCGAGGTCCATGCAGCGCTGGTAGCGATCCTGGATCGTGTGGTGGTAGAAGGGGACGTGACGCAGCGCGTCGAAGGACTGGGGGAGGAAGTGCTCCTTCCGGTCGATCGCGCGGAGTCGGGCCTGGCGCTGCTTCGCCTTCTCACTTGGGAGGTACTCGGGCGGGGGGCGGTAGCTTTCGTAGGTGCCAGGTGGGGGGACCCGCGGCTTTTCGATCCGGTTGTAGTATTTAAAGTGTGTGTGGGTGTCCATCTGCACCACCTTGCCATCCTCCCATAACGGTTTCTCCTCCTCGTCCTCGTCGGAGGGGGCCTTCTTTTGCAGTTTCCGCTCCTCGTCCTCCTTGCGCATGCGATGCACCATCTTTGCAATCACCTTCATGTCGTGCAATGCCGGCACAAACTTCATCTTGGATGGGCCCGTGTTACGGGCAAGCGGGTGATTAAGCGGGTCGAACTCCACCGTGTCCTCTTGCACTTCACTATACATGTCGTAATTTGGATTCGTCGTACGGTTGCGCTGCAGGTTGAAGATCATCTGTAGGTCGGCGTTCGTCAGGATCTTCTTCTCATCATGCAGGACGTCATGGATGGTGCGCATCGCGTTTGGATCATCGGTGGCCTCTAGGAGACGCTCCAGTGCGGAGCGCTCACTTTTCATAAGCTTCTTCCCTTCTATGTCATAGCCAATGTGATCTTCGTCCCGGTACCATACAAGTGGAATATCGCCAACACGATTAAGCGTTGCCTCATCCTCGCTACTATCGGTCTCATCCAGCTGTTGGGTAGTTCCCAAACGGATGATATCGTTTCCAGCATTCGTCTCTCGTAAATCTTCGGGACTAGGGAAGTCCATGTCGTCGTCAGCATCACTCCAGACAATTTCATCCACAAGATCAGCGTTCGTTTGAAATTCTTCATCTCCCTCACCATTCGTGTCACTATTGGACTCTTTAACGTGAACCTCATCCTCCTGATATTCGTCAGCAGTAGAGACGAGCTCAGTACTAAGCGCCGCGCCTTCCGTGCTCCCACACACCGTGGAAAGATCCGCTGTGCTCATCTCTAGTCCATTGTCGAAAATCAGTTCTCTCGACGGCCTGCCAGGCTTACCTTTAGTTTCCTCGGGGGCATGATCGGCGCTCTTCTCAGGGGGGAGATTATCTATCGGGGTCCGCAGCATCTGTATTGCCCTCCGAGGCGTCTGTGAGCCATGCGTGCGTGGGGAAACAGGCGTACGGCGCGCGGAAGATGGCACGTTAGAGGCAGAACGCGAGCGTTCCAGCCGGTGAAGTTCATTTAACGGCAGCTCTCGGGCAGGCGGGGTAGCCCCATCGTTCGTAAGGTCACCCCGTTTTTCTTCCCCCATC
Source organism: Phytomonas serpens 9T (assembly GCA_000331125.1). Classification (NCBI taxonomy): domain Eukaryota; phylum Euglenozoa; class Kinetoplastea; order Trypanosomatida; family Trypanosomatidae; genus Phytomonas; species Phytomonas serpens. The sequence continues at coordinate 3,329 of AIHY01000768.1, forward strand.
CGCGTTCTCGTGGCGGAGAGACTTCGTGTGTTCGGTCTGCGGGCGCTTTCGGTTGCCGACGCAGATCGTGCCGAGGCTGGATTCCTTTGCTTTAAGCTGGAGGAAACGGTGGGTGCATCGATGCGGCGCTTTGGTGGCATCTCGTTAGCTTTTTCACCCTTTATGAATGTGATAAAAAGAAATGCTTAACACTATGTATCTAAATATGTGTGTAGAATGATGCCTTCTTTTCTATATGAGCAGTAAGGTGCCCGATAGCCGAAAAAGGGAAGCCAAACGGTAAGAAATTGACCTTATATGAATCACGATACCCTGCAAATGACAAGACCATCTCCATTTCAACGCCTCAAAGCAAGCTTATACAATAAAATGATGTAATACAATCTGAAATAAGCTGAGCAACAAGTACACACATATTCTAACATGGTCTTTGTTACTGAGATGGTTTTACAGGTACAGCATCTACAAAGGACAAGGCCAAGTATTGGTAAGCGAAAAAAAGGAAAGGAAAAAACAAACAAGATTTTTTCCCCTAAAAACAGTTTAGCTACGTTTTTTCTCCAATCTTCCTTACTCTTGCATATAAATTCCAGACTATTTTCGACTATAAGTGAAGGTATATAATTATCTAGGAAGCAAAAACACTTGAAGCATGGCACTCCCATTCTACTGGTGCGCATGCTACCTTCTCTAACGACGCACTTACGGTCGTTTGTGCTCTTATTTCACTCATTGGTATTGTTTTAAGTTATAACATAAACGTAATTTGATACTTTCTTCGAAACACAATGTGTGTATATTATTTTAGGAAGACACACTTTTAATTTACCCCATACCCTTAAAAAGAACCAAAATCGAGACATACGCGCATACAAGCAGAATAACACTATAGGTACAAAAAAAAACAATTAATTCTCTTCGCGATTTATTCAAGCGTTGCTGTTCAGAGTCTAGTTTTAAGTTATTAGCGGAGAGCATACATACATATATATATGTATGTATATGCTTTCTTAATCACTGAGATCAAAGCTCTCGTATTCCGTGGGATCCTTCGGATCACCTACATTTACATGTCGCTGAAGAGTTTGGAAACTGTACAGCTCCTCCACGCTTGGCTCCCCTTCCGCTAAATGTCCTTGGGGCTTCTCGTTGCTGGCCTGCCTCATTGAAAGGGATTTATCAGAGTTGCTTTGCGGGGCTGTCCGCTCACGGACATGCACCTCGTCAGCCAAAGGGCATAGACTCACGGCCTGTGAGTCTAGCAAGCCCGAAGTTTCCAGAATGGGAGATGCATTTTCGTCAAGAACCGATGCATTTCCATTGGATATCGGTTCGTGTTCAAGAGATACTGAGCTGAGGGTATCGTTGTGATCAGGTGCAGGCGTAAGTTCGGGCTTCGCGATTTCTTCTGTATCCTCGATCTTCGTCAAGACTGGATGCGAGATGTGCGATGCATCTCCATCTGCAGTCGTCGTGGTCGTAGGGATGATGGTAGGAATATCGTCATTAGCTGAGACAAGGATATTGGTTTGGTTTATACATTCATCATCGGTTTTTGTAGTCTGAGGCTCAGGCTCACTACCGTGTGGTTTATCACTGAGCTGGGATGGCGGCTGTAGACTCGTCTTGGAGGTTTTTAAGGGGGTATTGCTCTCCTTTGATTGTTCTGATTGCTTTGGAGTCAGTATACCCTTTTGGGGCTGTGTTGGGGTGTCCAGAAACGTGGTAGATGTGCGGTTGACGATGATTTGAGACGTTGAATTGCTATCGGGGGAACTGTAGTGAGCCCCCTTATCGACTTCTTTTGAATTCTGTAAAGGACGTTGTAAGTCGTTCGGGTGACGAGCGTTAAACGATGTCGAACGGACAGCCCTAGGCGACTGTGATGCCACATGAGAGCGTGGTGAAGAGCTGGTTTTGGCTGTTGCAATGGGAGTATTAAGGGTTGTCGCTGCCGCCTTGCGTATAGTGTCGTAAACATCCTGAATTTCCGAATTAGATGAGGGATAGATGCGCTTGAAGTTAACCAGCTTCGTATCTTCTCTCTTTCTGTGTAATCTGACAAGCTCAGCAAACAGTTCTGAATCACTTTCAGAATGAGGCCCAACGGGATGGAGAGCTGATGTGCTACAATTGTCATTAGACTGTTGCTGGATGATGGTCCTTACCGTAGGTGAAGATGTCCCAGTAGTCCTACTTCGGTTATTTGGGTCATCTTTCTGCCGAAGTAAATTCAACGCATAGTTCCATTGAGAGTGATGGGCAATGGTTTTAGCCCAGGGGGGCATATTGCGCTGAGTAAATTCCTCACGCTCACGTCGTCGGTCCTGTTCACGGTCGGTTGCACTGCAGTCCACAATATCCAAAACCTCCCGCAGAAGTCTCCCTTTGATATCCAGATCCAGTGGTGTGTCTGTGGAGAAGGATGGTGTGTGGTTGACCTCCAACAGCCATGGCTTGAGCTTATAATCCACCAACACATCGAACCCTAGCACCTCAAAGCAGGTATAGCCTTCATTGTAGCCAGGAAAACAAGCATCATACACCTGACAAATTTTTGGCTGAGCTGACATAATTGTTTTGACTACGAGGGAGCCTACACGATCCCAGAAATTAGCTGCTGAGTGTCCTTCGCTTTCCAGCCAACTGTTCATAAATTTGAAATTACGCTTATTTCCTATATCCCCTCTATCAACATCGGTGTTAAACACATAACTTGCGCTGCGCTTATTTATGGCATAATTTGTCAGATGCTTGAAATAGTTTTTAGAGTTCTCAGCGTTTGGTGGTTCGTACGCCTCTGTACATATACGTACCAGACCATCATTAAACATAAAAATGGAAGGCTCTCGAATGCCTATAAGCAGCACATACACGCGCAGATCAAACTTTCGCCCTTCGAAGAGCAGGGGGCGGTGAATGTATTCCTGCACGACGCAGTTCGTTGAATTCTCTACCTCACTTAAGGGGTCATTGGTGACGATAATACCACGGCCTTGAGAGCCAACACTAGGCTTGACAATGAAATACTTCGATACTCCCCGTTGCTTGAGGTCGTTGAAGTATTGCTGAAAGCTAAACCGCTCTGTTGCGAGTGACCAAGTGTTAGGGACGAAATGGAAGTAGTTTGGCAATTTGCGTTTCATGCGACCGAGCGTTGCGCTTAGGTGCGACTTCTGGCATAACAAAAACATCGATGGAAAGTGGTTCGATCGCTGCCAGTTGCCCAGTCGCACGAGACGTGAGAGGCTCAGCACCGTATCACTCCAACAAAGGTTAAATCGAAATTCGTTGAACTCGTTCTCGGTTTCCTGCACGTTAAAGTCCATCTCCTTTCCAACAGTTCGAATCACAGGATACTTGCTCAAGAACACCACCATAGTTTTGCGTGGCTGCAGGTTGCGCTTTGGCATTGCCATCTTATGGGTTGTGATCGGATACTGTGCCCTGTGAGAATCCGGTTTCTCAAGATTAGACATATGCGGTATGGAGTTCAGTTTAAAAGCCGAAAGCATTGATGGTCGTTTGGTATCCTTTATAGTGCCTAAGTTTTCTTGCTGTACAGCGGGATCCTGGACTTTCGAATCCCCAATCGTCGTGTCTTCCACGGCTGCAGACTTCCGCTTTGTAGCATTTGAGAGGAAATTGCTCAACGCTGCACGATGCCGCATGGAGTAATGAGGGATAGGAGCCAGCATCGATTGTTTACGTCGGCTGGAATGTGCCGTGGAGGACGGCGTCACCGATCCTGACTCGTTCCGGCGAGCTAAAAGATACGCGGAAATTCCCCGGGAGGACCTTGTTGCCTTGATGTCGATCGGATCCACGTGATTGTGCTGCATCGTAGATGTATTATTGCCTTTGAGCTCACCGTTTGCAACCCTGTAGTTGATACTTTCACCACCATCAACTTTGACGTTGTCATCTTCTGTGGGAATCACAGTGGTTGCGTCCTTGCCGGTATCCACTTCTGAAATTTTTATATCATCTTTGTTTACGAAACACGGAGTATATGGAGTCTGAATAGAAGAGCTGACGCTCTCATGATTGATACAATTGTCAGTCCTGCGAATCGTTGTTAAGGTAGCCATATTCTCGTCCATAGAGTGGTTGAAAGAATTGGATTGTTCTGCCGTTGTTACCACAGAGGAAATCTCTTTTTGAACAAAGATTCGCCGAGTGCACCCTTGCGTCACCCCTGTAGTGGGGTTCTCGTCCGTGTTCTCAGACACACCCTTCTGGTTTGACTCCACCAAATAAAGTGAAGAGGGCTTGCTTGGCTTTCTTGCAGAGGCGACATCCCCAGGGAAAAAGGCTGTAGTATGGCGATAAAGGTGATCCGGTGCTTTGAGGTGCGCCATAGAACATGAGGCTTTGTCGATACGGCTTTGAATGACTTTGCATAACGAGGCATGTGCGTGGGAGTTCGTCTCATCGTTCAAAATTATGCTCTGCCTGCCGAATGTACGATGACTTAGTCTCGCATCTAGAACCGTGCTGGTTCCGGTCGAGATATTTTGGACGGCTGCAACATTCATTTTTAGATCCTCGCTGGTATGGTCATGATGCGTCACGTTCTCTGCGAGTGTTAGTGGCGAGCAACGAGAGACTGTCTCATGTCCTTGCGGATGTTGTATTTGGTATGAGCGCAGATCCACACCATTTCCAACACTAGGTACTACTACCATCTTGCTCTTTTGTGTATATGTCCCTTCTAATTATTACTAGTTTTATGACTAGATATTATTTTACTTTCCTTTAATTATATAACAATGCTAAAAGTTTCAAGTGTATACACCGCCGGCTTTAGATCAATCGGTAGACATTACATAAAGAAAATGCATAGAAAGATAAGGATGTAATGCTTATAAGTAAACTTTTTATCTCTCATAAAGCTTGATCATAAACGGATTTCGTTCTTCTTTCGTGTGAGTCCTTAGCCACCTCAACCTATGTTAATATACGTAGATATCGAATTAGATATGCTACTCACTAAAGTATCCCTTTTTTTCTTTCTAAAGCCCATCACACTAATGAATACTGAACGTTAACTACAAATACAAGTTATTCTGAGTCATAATTGGGGAATGATATAGGATAAAAAAATTGAAAGAAAACATTTTTACCACAGAGAGTGATATTAGTGAGGCGTAGAAACATCCGATACTAGAGGAAAGGTATGGCTAATAGATATTAATTTACATAAGGGAATATAAAAGGGGTGAAAATTTAGTGAATCAATTATACAAAGGCAGGATTAAGGTTGGGGTGTAAATAAGGAATTGAGAACCACAAGGACATCTCCTATTGTCTCTGGGAAACACTTAACCTTCAGATTTGCATCTATGTTTCTGCCTGCAAAACAAAAAGTGTGAGGTTTCACTTATTGTGGTCGTCATGCACACACGCCCTCTTCATCACCAAGAGAAAAAAACGACGTATACGCGTAAAGGTGTAGTTAGTTTGTGAACCTCACTTTTGTACTTTTCTTGGCACGATTATGCAATGATATTTCAATTCCTTCAACATGCAAAGGTGCAGTTCATCTGGAGCTGAGTTCGCCATTACTACAAAGTTCGGCTTTAAGGCAGAAATAAACTTCGCCGTTTGTTCCGCGGCGCTTCGCACGGTAGGCTGGGGATTGGATTTACTAGGCTTCAACGTGCACGTAGATATCAAGGGTGGGGTCTCAAGAGAAGCGATTGTTGTAGCCACCTCCTCCTGATTATTCTCTTGTACTGTCTCTGCATCAACATTTCCATCCGAAACTCTTCCTTCCGATGTGTCGTCCTCTGGATCGAGCTTCCGCGTTTGCTCGGGGGCCAAAATACCCTCAAAGGCCTCCGTGTACTGCATCACTTGTGAGGGGTCGGCGTTAGGCTCCACCACCAGTGTGACGGAGACAATATCCTTAAAGCGAGTCTGGCCTTCCGACGAGCCTGAGCCCTCGCCCTGAGCGCGACGCCGTTGGAGGGCGTAGTTCACGGCATCCACACCAGCCTTGAGCTGCTCCTCAGCCTTTCCGTTATCGTCCTGCACCATCACAGGAATAAGCACCATATAATACACCCGCGCTGTGCTTGCGCGCAGAGTGAGACCGTTTGCTTTGATGAAGTAAAGACAAAAGTCTTTTTTGAGCTCCAAGACCTGTTTTGCCACAGCACCTACTCGCAACGTTTTACCTTCGGAAACATTTCCCGCTCCTAGGACAATGGTATCTGTACTGTATTGCCGAGCGTGTGTGACAGCGTACGTCGCAACAGCTGCCGCCGCCCCGCACTCCCCCTCTCCTCCGGAAGTGGGCGACGACGAACTCGCGCCACCCGGGAGAAGTGAGATCACCATTTTATAGTTTAACTTCCCTGAAAGGGCCTTGCTTTTGTGAATCGCTGTCAGGGTATGATGGATCACGAGAAAACTGGGCTGTGATACCTGAGGCCGAGATCTGGGGGACTTATCCTGCCTATCGTTCGCGTTTCGCTCCTCCGCACTGGTGCTGGGCTTGCTTGCGTTAATAAAGGAGCCGTTGTTACCGCCGCGGGCGCACATCGCTAGTGCATGCTGTACGACTTCATCTGGGCTTAGCGCTGCCGACGATGCTGATCCAACGGGATGGTGGTGGTTCGCTACGTTACCAAACGCATCATTGCTGCGCAGCAACGCATCCCTACTATTGCAGACATGCACTAACACAAGCTCCGTCCCCTCGTGCTTGCGCAGCAGCATTCCGGGAAAGCCGGCAAACTCAACCGCTTTGATAGAACTTTGAAATCCATCGCATAAAACTACTAAGCTAGACAACATGCGTTCTATTAGGATTTTAACCCCAGTAATCTAGAATAAATATATTTTTCTATTTTCTGTGTAGTGACAATCAAGATCGAAGAAGTGGTCAGAAAGCTTAGGAGTTCGCTACTATAGTTATAGTGAACACAAGTGAACAGGTCTGGAAAATAGGGTATTCTATTTTTCTTGTTTAACTGAATTTATATTCCCATTATAAATCAAAGAGTCTTAGATGTATTGATCTCCAGACTCAAGGAGATTAATGGAAAGCGGCGCATGCACCCTTTCAGTATGCTTCTTTCGATACTCAAAAGGTTGTCTATGAAGGCAATCTAAAAAGAATTCAAGTAATTACCAAAAGGAAAATAAGCTAAACGATAAGAATTTCCTCACAATAATTCAACTTACAGGGACACAAGGAAAATATTTCACAGAGGACTTAACCTTATATTAAACGGGAAAAAACATTTGGATAAACAAGAGGGCGGAATCATAATCAAGAGATGGTGGATAAAACAGACTACTGTATAAAAGAAGCGTGGTATGAGAGGGTTTAGTCTCTTAACCACTCCCTACTAAAATACTTTTTCGCTTGTCAGAGCACAGTTGCGGCAGATCAGAATGAGACTTCTCTAGGTGTAGGTGCTACGTATACCCATCCCGACTTATCAGCGGATGGAAGATTTTTCGCGGCCTCTTTCTCTTTCCAAATTTCACGCATAATCTCATACAATGCCTTGGTGTCAAGAGAACAATATTCCAGCAGCTGAATGCGAAGTCGACTCCATACCTTATCGCGCACCTCTTTTGGCACACAGGTTCGAGCTGCAGCATCATCCGCAGAATGGCTGCCCGCACCGTTGATCCCGTTTTGATTATTAAAAAGTTGTGCAGCAGCCGTGTTATGCCTTAAGTCCTGAATTGTCCCCCCACCTTCCTGATGATACCACAACCGGAAGATACCCATGGCGTTTTCGCCTTTTTGCTCATCTTGCCGACTTCCTTCCTCACTGCTGCCTCCTAGAAGTGCACCCTCGGCGCCATCAGCATCCTCTGCCTCGCTTCCAAATACGCCATACTGGAAGTCTGGGCAAAGAGCAGGGAGCACCTTCTTGAGTGAGTTCGAGCCATGCGCATTGGGGTGGCTAAAGCCTTTTTTAATTAGGTCCATTGTATCAAGAAAGTAAAAACTTTTAATTTCCTCCTTGAAACGCTCCTCAAGTTGACCCAATTTTTCTAAGCAGGATTTCTCAAAGGAGCTGAAATGTGCAATAAAGCACCCATCGTAGGGTGTTAAAGGCCCCTCCAATGGATTATTTTTGGTAATTTTAGGTGCCTTTTTGGAGCCACGTTTCCCACCACCCTTGGTCACCGTGTCTTCTTCCCTACCCCCTAACTCACCGGAAGCCTCCATTGCCTTATGCTTCTTCTCCCGCTCCAGCTTGACAACCCGCATAAGCTCCTCGATAAGGTGTGGACGCGGGTCCTGGTTTGGAGAGTAGCCCTTGCCAAAGTGCAGGAAGTCATAGTGGGTTGGCGTCTCCGTGAGGATGTCCTCCTGGAAGACATCTAGCGAGAACTGAAATGGAACAGAATTATAGGCGTTGACTTTTTGATACGGTGGCAATGCAAACTGGGAGGCCTCGAAGTCGATAATGAACGTCGGGTAGTGGATTTTGGCAAAAAATTTGTCGATTTCCTTCGGGTTAATCGCAACATGGCCTTCCGAAACGGCCTTAACGTACCGCAGTTGTGGTGCTGTGAGCTTGATATGCCCACGCTTGTATTCATACAGCACATCGCGTACGGTGCGGAGCCCTTCCCCCCACCACGCCACCTTCCGCCCTAACGAGGTAGATGGCAGGGTGAAGAGGTGGTTATCGCACGCTTTAATCGGATTCACAACCTTCTGAGGCAGACACATCCCCTCCACAAAAAAAGGGCAGGTATCGCCTCGAGAGCAGTGCGCGCCGATATTCTCTGAGAAGTGAGGGATACTAGGGATAGACAGTGGAAGGGGTGCCTCATCACACGCAGCGTCCACTGCGAGATCCTTAAGGTTGGCGGTCTTTACCTGGCTCTTTTTGCCGGTACTACGTTGTTTCCCGCCTTTCCCTGGCTTGACGTCAACTGCGACTGCTTTCCCTTTCTCGTTCTCTTTCGTTGTCTCCTCCAGCCGTGCGTAGGTGGAGTGGACGAGGCCGTTGGAGGTCTCACTCGCGAACGTCAACCATCGTTGTACCTGCGCAGGGTCGTGGAACTTCTCGGTGAGTGGGAGGGTGTGATGGAGCAGTAGCGTCCGCATCAGCTGCTGCTGCGCCTGGAAGAGCGCATTCTCGTTAGTTTCCTTCTGTCGTATGCTGCGATTGGCGCGGGGGTTGCCGTAGCAATCTGACCGTTGCAGGGCATCCATCATCGCCCGGTGCGCAGCCTGGACGTCGGGGTTAAATCGTGTGAGATGCTGCAGGTCGAAAGCCCCTGCGCAGCTTCCCGGGTGAGAGGGTTTGAGCTGCTGCCTGCCATCCGTGTGGAGCAACTCGTCGAGGGAGAGTCGCTGCACGAACTTCACCAGCCGAGGCGGGTCGCAGTCAAGGAGAGTAACTGGGCCCGGGAAGAACTGGCGGATGTGTAGGACGCCGCTTCGTTTGAGATCGATCGGCGCGACCGCGCGCGCGGTGTGCTCCAGGACGTGGCCCTTCAAATTTTCCTCCGTTACAGTGTCAAGGTCGATATTGAGAAACCGCTTTCGTAGTGAGATCGGGATGTGCGGCTGCGTAACGGAGTGTAGGAAGGCTAATGCGGAGAAGTGAATTCGCTGCAGAATCTGCCCCGCACGTGCGGCAGTCGCAAGAGGGTCTACAATGGCCTGCGCTTCTAAAATAACCCATTGATTATCCTTTGGGCGATACCGCAATACTAAGGGTCGGGCACACAGCAGGAGCGGATGAGATGTGCTCTCGGCAGCCCCAGAGTTACCCTTGATCTGGCCGCCAAAAGGTGCCAAAAAAGCTGGTCTATGAATTGTTAATGAGGGTGCTTGCTCCCTCAAGGAGGCGTAGGTCGTTTCGAAGTAGTTGACAATGACATTTTCGGTGTGTTGTGCGGCCTCAACGAGACCGATATCCGAGATCAGGACTGCTTTGCTACCGAATTGAAGACGATCCCATTGCCGAGCAAGCTCGTTAAAGCCGGCTGCGTCGTCCAAGAACACTGATTCACCAATCGAAGCGTCTGGAACCAAATCCGGGCGCTGCTGGAAGAGATAGAACTTTTTTGGACAGGCTAACGAAGCTGCGAAGCTTCGGTGCGTGATGCGAGGTGTTCCTGCTACCGAAAGGCACTCTTCTCGATCAGCCATGGCTCCGCGTTGCTCTGCGCCGAGAGGCCTAGCCATGATTTCATCCAAGTCCGCGAACGGAGCTGTGGCGGCGCGCACTACGTTAACTATTTTATTTAGCGTCTCATTCTCCCCGAGAATGCTCTCATTATGCTTCCCAGGGCCGGGTGAAACGCCATTGAAAGTGGGTTCTATCACGGGGATGTCTGTCGCCTTACTCCGATACGCCTTGGCAAGTTTACCTGCCACTTTTGCATGGATCGTCGATGTCGCAGGGATGGATTTGAGCGTTTTGCGAGCGACTGGAGCTACAGCAGAAGCTACCTTTCGACTGTACATTTTCTATGGTATAGATATCTATGTGATTGGTTTCTATATTTTTTTGCCCCAAGAGTTCTCGTGGCTGTCGTGGCAATGAAGGTCAATAGGCCTTCTCACGAAGCGAACAGTTATTGTAATATTTATTGCGTACTTGAAGGATGGGGCGTGTTGGTTGCTCCTTCAAAAGGATGCACAGCGTTGGTGTTATGCGGTAAAAGAGGGAGGAGATGGAACAGTGACAGTCAATTAAGGTAGACAGAAAATAAACTAGAAGCAGTGTCAAAAAGTGACTTTGACTGCAGGGAAGCCTTTGAAAGAGGGGGCAATAAGTCACATCCGAAGAAAAATGAAAGACAATTCGAGTGTCGGTTTTGGCTAAGTTGAACCTCATGTTTTTCTTTTCATTTGTCGCAAAAACTATGCATATGACTTGATTTTGTATCCCAGTTACATCCAATTCCTCATGAAAACTCGTCGAGGTATTTAAATAAACTAAATGTGATAATTCAGGTGTAAAATTCATAGGTGTAATAAGGTTCCGCGGGATAGCAAATGCATGTTGACAATGAACCTATAGTTGCTAATTTTTAGAGGGAAGATAATAGATACAGCAAACGATTTTAACCCCTTCGTGTAGCACATTAAACGTATCATAATAGTTACGTTTTGGAGGAGGATAAACATCATGCAGTACTCAGAAATACCGACAGACCCACGGTAATGGCACCTTTCCCTTCTCTGTGTATAATCATTTTCTTTTTACGGCTTCGAAGAGTCGTAAACTCTCTATTAAACTACAATGTTCATGCAGCTAAGGTTTTTTTGCTGCACTAGAATTCCTCACTTCTTGAAGGCATTTATTTCCAAAGTCGATCCCAAGTAGACGACACAATGCCTCCCATACTACGTTAGCACGGTGTGAAATAGTATTCATGAAGGCGTTAAGCCTTCTATTGGGTTCATGAGCTGCCGTTGGCGATGTTTTTATGATTTCGTTTTGGCAATTCAAGTGCATTGCATCTATTATTCTGTTCAACTTCATTTCCATCTCGTCGATCCTAGCCTCTTTCGCAGCGTTGGCCCTTGCCTGAATGGAGAGTTCCCAAAACAGTAACGATGCCAATGTAATGTAGACTACCAATTCTATCAATAAATCCACCCCTGCATTTAATAATCGTTCCTCGGGAAATGGCGATAAAAAAGTAGTTCTGAACACAGCCCATGCGCTCTGATACGATTGACGTATAAAGATGCGTGCGACTCCTCCAGCAAGATTCCTTGGGTTTACAAAAACACTGCTACTATAAGTATTGGATTCTTTTGGAGGAGGACCGTATGTGAGAACCTCCAGAAGCGAACGTGAACGTGGTGTGGCGCTGGCAATCGTGTTCACTGATTTGGGTGTTCCCATAATATTAGGCGTATTTAAGCTCGTTCCCACCATGGAAGATGAAAATGTGGGGCTGGTCTCCCCCCCCTGCACTATTTTATTTCCTTTGTGAGACTTGTCACCGAGCTCTCCCGCTATCAAGGCCAGATTAGGCATCGCCTCCACAGCCTTTCCACTTTCTTCTATCATTCCTTGTTTGTTTTCAACCTGTCGGCGCATCTCGTTATTCGACCACTCAGTGATGACTCCAGAAAGCCCCAAGGATATGCGACCTAATCCAATGCATAATTTACGTGTAATACCACGCTTTACGTTAGCTCGCGCGACAACATGTTTGGCTAACGGTTTCGTGAGTTGTCGAATCCCAAGAAAAATGAATTTAAGAACGGGAAGGGGCGCCATCACCTCTAATAAGGCTATTGCCTACGCTAGGTTCAGTTTCGTTTTTGTGCCCACTTCTTCTGAATTAAACAGGCTTGTAAAAAATAAATTAATACACAGGCATACAAAGAAAAAATAATACTGTGTAAATGTTGGTATAAGAGAAATAATAAAAGCAAGGCATAATAACATTTAACAGCACGTCTTTCTAGCCTAAGTTGCCAATTAGAAGGCACAAAAGCAATTTATCAATTTAGAGTGAAGATAATAATGCATATTTGCTTTTGAACAGTAATTCAAGGTATAAAATTAAGAATTCTCATTAAAAAACATGTTATTGATGTTAAAATTGACAAAAAAGATTGCAGCAGCGAGTATAACCTACCCATTTACCCATTCACTTCATCCTAGATCTAGTACTTCTTTCATCGTTGCTTGGAATTTTTCTTCCTGAATGACTTCATATTAGTTGGAAGTTGGCCATAGTTTCCCATTTGCGCAGCATCAAATGATTCCAAGATAAATACACCATATAGAATCACTAACCTTACTTATTGCTTAAGATTGGACTACTTTAGAGACCTTGCCATTGCCTTGTAAGGTTTTTTTGAACTCATTTTAGAGTGTCATTGCCACTTAGATAAGGGCTGTAGGATCGCTATCCAATGTACACTTTCCACGTGTCTTTCCCCCCCT
>AIHY01000775.1:0-15798 GCA_000331125.1 Phytomonas serpens 9T
GGGGGGGGGGAAACTTTTAAGTCGATACTAATAAAATGTAATTGTAACTCATCTATAGGTATAACTGCCTGAAGCGTTTCCTATATCAATAAGCTTCTCTGATGAGGATGAAATCATTGCCTTTTTTATATATTAACTTCATTTTTTTTGTTTATGTGTATTTTGACAAGTGTATGAGCCTTCATTATTCCATGATTTTTTTGCTAGTATTGAATAATATGATTCTTGAATATCATTTCGACTTGTTTTTATGTATCTTTCCCTTTTCCTCTGAGAAATCATTCGCATATGGGATTTTTCGTTTAGGTCAATTTTTTCTTAGGTTTTCAAACTTTGCTGTTGTTAGTTGCTGTTTATTGTCCTCCTCGTCTGTTTTTGTGTCATTTCTGTTCGTTCATAATATTGCCGCCGTTTGACCTAATCCTTTCTTTTTCAACCGTAAAATTAATATTAGATATTAGTGTAAACGCCGAGAAAGTGCGATATAAGTTTAGACAATTTTTGAAAGGCTTATGGCTTCTCTTCAGGAATACTTGGGGTCTGCCAAGCTTAGCGAAAATTGCAAACTGGATCTAATCAACCATGTGAGCCAATTAAATTTACAGTCCTCACTCCTTCCCAAGCGAAATTTGACGATGATCGACAATAATTTATCTGCATCTGTGCTTGCGACAACGGTTTCAGCACAAAAAAAATCCGTTCCAGGGCTTGACCAAACAGCAAAGCAGCGCTTCCTTTATCTTAAAAAAGATCAGCAAGAGCTTGCCGACACTTGCATGAAAACTCTCAGTAACAAGACTTACTTTAAGAAGTGCTCAACATCCTATTTGGGGCAACGGGACTGTTCGGACCCATTCAGGGAAGTACGAAGTCGAGAGCAGTTGAGTGGGAAAGATAATGATTTTGTGTATCGCTACGCAGAGGCAATGACACACTCTAAAATTGAGCGTAACCTAAAAGCAGATGATGCAACAGCCGCTGCTGTAGAAGCCTATAGAGACGCCTTTCGTCGCTTGACCAATCGGGATCCGACTGAAAAAGAAATGGAAGAGGTAGACCGATTACATTTTGCGTTTGATGAGCATGGAAGGATTGGTGTAATACAGAAACCACATACTTGCTACGATCACTCGCATATCACATGCTGCAATCGACGTGTACCTAAGTGCGATAAGCAAGTTTTCTCACCTGAAAAGCATGTCATGCGTGCAGCACGCGATCGTTTTCCTGGCCCCATCCCGATTTGGTCATCTACCAAGAACACCTATACTATGGTAGCAGGTGATATGCATCAGTCTGGTCATTACGAGCCCCATTGTAATTCGCAAAAATCTGCGTTACGAACGATAGTTGGGTCAAAGTAGGGGGGAGGGGGCTAACTTATCTAGATGTGGAATTTCACATCCAATTGCAGTAGTCATACTTTTATGCCATTTCATGCGAATGCTTCCTCTAAAAATATGAAAAAAATGTCACCGATACTTTCATAAGAACTGCCGCTTTTGGAGTCTAGTTGAACAGCTACTTTTGTGGTCTTCGAGATGTATAGCGTTTCCTGATTTTTTTGTGCATTTTTAAAATTTATGTAGAATAATTATATAACAAACATTGCCTATCGCTCCTTGCGTACACATTATACGTTATTATGAATTCATAGCTGTATGGAGTGATTCTTTATTCCTTTTTCCAATATTTATTTTTAATGTTGAGTTCTATACCGATTCAATAAACGCAGGAAGAGTTGTCAAGTCCAGGCTGCTTGTCCAGAAAGTAACATAGCAGCTACCAGAAAGGCAAATAAGAGTATTCACATGGAAAGGGAAGCATCAGGACGAATCCGGACAACGGAATGGGAAGAAGTTCAGTACAAATATGGTAACAAGGTCGGAAAATACCAGACCCATGAATTGGAAATTTTAGCTCAAAAAATTGCTGACAAAAATGAAGATACACACCTAAGATCATATAACCCACATGAAGAGAAGCTGGAAAACAAGCTCAATCAAAGATATGGTGGTGAAGAAGGCCATGATGATAAGGTGTCTAATATCGGTAGCTCCGACGATGAAGACGAGATTCTGTGCGAAATTCGTCAACGACGCATGGCAGAGCTCAAGAAGCAGTTACAGACCGAATGCTTTGGCATTTTACGTCATATCTCTGGTGCAGATTATGTAAAGGAAATTACAGAATCATCTGATAAGAATTGGGTGGTGGCTGCACTTATCAAGCCAGGTCAGAGTGATTGTGAATACTTGCTCAATGTGCTTCGCACGGTGGCGCAAAGAAATCGAGACATCAAGTTTGTTTCTATAATTTCCACGGAGGCTATTCCTAATTTTCCGGACAAACATCTTCCTTGCGTTCTATTATACAAAAATAAAGCTGTTAAAAAACAAATCATGGGATTGGAAGCCTGGAAGCACAAAGGACAGCTCAACCTGCATGCAGCCGAACATGTTTTGCATGAACATGGAGTTTTGAATCGTGAAGACCTCGAATCGTATGATGCTTAAACTGTTAACGAATGATCAAGTGTATTTTAATATCCTTTGTTAGCCGTTTTTATGTAACCTTTTTTTTTAAAGTATCACTTTTATATATTTCTCATTTCTCCTACTTTTCTTGCAAGTAGTTTTGGATATAGTTTACAACGATATCCTTTTATTGCACATGTCTCTTCACGATAAGCTCTTCTCTGATGTCTGTAGAATAGTCGATGAAAGCTACGTCTCTTTTTTTTTCCTTTTGACTGGTCAGAGGGGGAGTGGTAAGTCCTTCGTCCTGCAATCACTTTTTATAAACCTCATTGATATCCGAGCGGCTTCAGAGATAGACACGTTGTCAAACTTGTTAGCCCCTAATAGTTCCGTTAGTCGGGAAAATAATGCATTTCGCGTGTGTAGAATGGATTACAATATGCTCCTCTCATGGTCAAGGCAGCTTAAGGCGGATCAGGACTTTAAGTTTTTCTTCTTTCCACCACTGACTGTGTTGATAGTAGATGATTTGCACGCACTTTGCGAGCTATGCTCACTCAACGGAGTGTTCCACTTTATGGAAAAGTTGCTTTTATGTGCTTTACGTAGCGCTGGTTGTGCGCTTGTGGCATCTGCATTGGGTGAGAATGATGTTCCTTTGCGCCTTCTACAATGTCGCCGTCCTATGCTCTACTCGATTTCCCCCAACTTCCATCATCTCGGGAAGGTTTTTTCTTTAGAAGACGATGCTCTTTTTCCTCAGTCGAAGTGCATCGCACCCGAAGCATTCTCGGATATGTCTCTCCGAGACACCTTCATTGCTTTATGTATGACAAAACTCGCGTTCCAGAGACATAAAAGCGGAACTTATAAGCTCGCTGAAGAACCGTCTGCGATGGTGCGGCGGCATGTTGAGTGGTTGAGTAGCTCATCAGGAGATCAGAAATCATCACGGGTGGATAATCTATATGGCCTTGATGATATCTGTACGCGTTTATCAATTTTAATTTCTGTATTTGCTTCCATCGAGGAACCTTCGAATTGCGGAAAACTTCTCGCGTCGCTTCCAAAAACAACGGGTATTCTACTGCATGGTCCTTCTGGTTGCGGTAAAAGTGCACTCGTGCGCCGCATCGCTGCTACCTTTCCCTCTGTGGTTTTCCATTTTGTTGAGTGCACAAAGTTGTTTTCAAAGTATCTCGGTGAGAGTGAAGAAAAGCTTCGGGAGGTATACTCCAAGGCGCGCTTGCGGACACCTTCAGTTGTGGTACTTGACAACATAGACATTATTGCCCAGTCTCGTGGAGCTATGCAAAGCTCAGACACTTCTGGTGGTGGGAGCGGTGTGGATGTTAATCGTCGCATGTTGGCTTGTTTGCTGTGCGAACTGGACGGCGTTACGAGCAACTCTGGTGTTTTGACCATCGGCACCACCAACGCCCCTCATGTCATAGATAAGGCATTGCTGCGACGAGGGAGGCTGGAATCCGTTATATTGGTGCCGCCGCTCACGTTTCAGGCAGCGCAGGACATATGCCACTCTTTCTTTGATAGCTTCGAGATAGAACCTGCTCAGCGCAGTGCCTGCATTGAAGCGGTTGCCAAAGCGTCGGAGGGTTGCTCGCCAGTTGCCTTGCGCTTTGTCCTGAGAAAGTTCCTTGAAAAGTTTTTTCCTCAGATTTCGACATCTGGAAAGCGCTTAGTGCTTCCCGCGGAAGTTGGTGTCGATGACATCTTGTTTGAAAATGCTTCTCTTTTGGTACCTGTGGACTACTCGTTTGTTCAATTTTGACGAACTTCATTTATTTGTACTATTAGTTGAGTGTGTTTAGAGCACGTGAAGACATCTATTGTTTTGCTATTTCGGTGTCCTAACTTTTTATATTTAAAATTCACACACATATCTATCTACCCATATAGATATATTTGGTGACCTTCCTTACGACATAAAGCATTGAATATGTGTCTTTGTTGTTCATATTAGTGTTATTATTGCTTCTTCTCTTTTTATATTCTCAAAATGAGTCTAATAGTCAAGCTGAGAAATATTTCAAATAGTCATTTCCCTCCCTCAACTATCGTATAGGTATTTCTATAGTTACTTACTTTTTTCTATTTTTATTGGCGAATTTGCTGTTACTTTTTTTCTACCAAACGGGCTTAAGCCTTTGACTCTGCGTGTGCCAGACAAAAGTCTCTAATTTTTTTTTTTGGTATATTACGTGGGTATACCTTACTTTAGGGTGTATTATGTTGTTTGTGTATCTTTCATAGCTGATATTTGTTTCCCTCCCCCCAATAAAGAAATGGACTATCGTTCACCGCTTGAGTTGCGCCAGCAGCTGATGGAGGAGGCCAGATCGGCTGCTGCGCAGTCCGCGACTTCAAAAAAAACGAAAAAGGCAGGTGGCCTTGATGGCACCTTTTCCACCCACCTTGGGAGCAGTGTTGGCACCTCAACGAATGTTCTTCTGTCAACTTTCACGCCATTAACTGCACTTCCCGATGACCCTACCGCACTGGTACGTGAAGTGCCCGAAGCTGAGAATATTAAAGCAATGAACGCTGCATTGGAACATGAAGAGGCAGTGCAGCGCTATGTTGAAAGTGAGAATCTTTCACTGGAGGAGTCTGCCAGGTACATCATGGCCAATGGTAGTACTGCTCAAAAAATGTCTTTTGTTCTGCATATTCGAGAAAGTCTGGTAGGGTATTCACTGAAGCAAATATCTAAGATTCTTGGGATTCTTGTAGATTCTATGTGGACTCAAGATCCGGAGCTTCAATGCCGTGTGCCCGAAGCGCTACAGGATCTTACTGGCTTGTTAACTAGCTCTATCGCCGATGAGCTTTACGAGGTGATCGAAACGATGCTGACAGTAAAGACACCGTCGATTCGGATTGCATGGGGAAAGTTACTCCTTACACTTGTAAGTTATTTGAGCACCGAGCAAATAGAAAAGTGTCTGATTCCATTGTCGCTTTCTAAAAGTCAGCATGCTGAGTCGCAGGACCAACGTGAGCTAAGCTGTGATCTTCTGGGAGGCGTTTGTGAGGTTTTGCACCGAGATAAGGTAGACAAGATGATTCTGCCGCGTGCGATGGCCTTGTGCCAGGACACTAATGTTGCGGTACGCGGGAGGATGTGCCAGCATTTGAGTACTATCGCTCACTCTTTGGGCGTTGAAGCAGCGAAGCAAAAGGTGGCGCCCATTTTAATTGAATTGTTGAACGACGAGGAGCGTGCGGTTTCAGGAGCAGCGTTTTCACGCTTATTAGATCTGATCGATTTTTTCGGTCTTGAATATTGCAAAGATCATCTTTATCCCATATTCATGAGTTATGTGTCTAATCCACCAGGAGATGTTACTAGCCTCTTGGTGGTCGAATATGGCCGTTTCCTCGACAAAATTAAATGTCATATTGCTACGCATGAAGAATTCCTTCTTTTTGCGACTTTTTATCAAAAGGCAGTTGAGAGGAATGATAAAATTTCAAGACGCAGTTGTGCATACAATTTTCCTGCGGTAGCAGCGTCGTTGCCCCTCTCTGTCTTCTCGCTCCACCTATCACCGTGCTTAAATAAGCTAGCGAATGATCCTGAACCTGAGGTGCGTCGAAGCACTGCCGCTGGACTTCATGAATTAGTAAAAATTTTAGGTAACACAGCTGCCACATATTTAGAAGAGCCTTTTCTTAGGCTGCTGGGTGACAAGGATGGACGAGTGCGCTTCTTTATCTTTCAGCATGTTGATTTAATTCTCGACTCTTTTATAGTTCATCTCAATGGTTCACATCGCGATAAGTTTTTTGAATCAGTGGCTAAAATTCTTCTTGAGTTAGCACCGACGGGCCATACGAACTGGCACATTATGGATCATATTGTGACCGTTGTGAGCAAATATGCACAATACTTCAGTGTGCCCGTTATTATTGATGATTTTATTCCATTAATGCTATATTACGAAAAGGTTGGAGCTAATGTTCTAAAAAACCGATGTGCTAAGTTGGTTATGTTATTCTTTGCTCAGATTTCAAATCCCCACTCCCAGGTGCAATTGTTTAATAAACTTGTCACCGAATTTGCTCGCAGTCCCTGCTGTTACCATCGTCAGTCGTACTTCCGCTTTGTACGGGAGGCAACGTCTTTCTTCTCACGACGGTGCATTCGTGAGCGATTGATGGAGTGCAGCTTAGAACTACAGCGCGATTCGATCGTAGAGGTTCGAATGGCGCTTGCAAGCTCTTTGGTATATTTATCGAAAGGCCTTCGATCCATCAGTCCTGGTGCTTTAGAGGAAGAATATAATAATATGATCCAGAGACTTTTGATGGATGAAAACGAAGAAGTTCGAGCAGAGGCTCGCAGAAGTACAGACTTATTGAAGGTGATGGAAATTGAGCGACGAAGCAATCCCAAAAAAGTCGCTGAGGAGGAGCAGCTTGATCTGAAGCGGGAGAAGGCTGAACAGGCTATGTTAGATCTAGCGAAGGAATTCGATAAGGCGGAACGGCGGGCGAAGCTTCGCGAGCTTTTAAAGAATGGCCGTGATAAGGAGTTTCTGGACGTGGGTGTGGCTATTAATCCCCGAAAGGGCTTGAATGGTCGCACTTGCAGCACCCCCAAGCGCAGGCGCTCCTTGCATAATCTAGTTGGTGGTTGCTGTATGAAAAGTACGGGGTCCTCTAGCCATACCAACGTAGAGTTACCTCGCTTGTTAAATTCAAAGACAACGGCAATATCTTCTCCAACCTACTTAAGGCGAAAACGCTAATAAGCTAGCTTTTAATCCAATACTGAGAAAATCAATAAAGTGTATGCGTATCTATCTGTACCAACTTATACAGATGGACTTAATTTGATGTCTGCAATTCTGCTGATGTAGTCTTGGACCTAAGGATGTAGTCTCGAGAGTTACTCTCCGGAATACATTTATGTGTATTTCAACTAAATATGCGTTAGGTCTATTTGGTTATAATGTTATTATCTTTCTTTATCACTTATGTATTTAATCATTTTATTGCTATATCATGTTCATATTCATATATCGTTTTTTATTATTATCCATTTGGTACTGTACAAAAGAAACAAAGCATGTCGATATTTTTCTAAATTTCGATTTCCTCATGCTTCATTTAGCATTAGTAATAATTGGTGATAAAATTCGCGTATGTAACCCCCCTTCTAGAATTACTCTTTTCCTAATTACTAAATAGAGTGAGTTGCATCAGTGTGGCATATGTAAATGTAGCCTGGTGATCGGCATTTGTTGCAAAGACGTCTGATGTAAGTGATACGAGGAGCTGATTAAGCCAGATTATTCCCCTTATAGTTGAAGTCTCCTTTCGGCGGTGTTCACAGCAATTCAAGCATTTTATCCAACTAGCTTGTCTGCTTTCTTCGCCTAATAGAAATCGCGAGCTCATTTTCAGGGGTCAATGGTATACTTTAATCGTAAAGCACCGTTATAGGACATTTCATGGTGACATTGTTCCTGCAAGACATTAAGAAATGAATGAGTAAAATTCTATTATTTTTGCCTGACAAAATGAGTGACATCTTTGGTTGGGAGAATGTTAAAAGCAGCGAGCGATATATTCCCTGGAGTGCCTAAACCGTTGGGTTTACTATCTGTCAGCGTTCCCTAGGTAGGTTAAGAGGAAGTCTTATGCTTGTCTTTGATGTAGTATTTTTTTTTTGCATTTCTAAGAAAGCGATTGCATATTGGCTCAGATAATATATACTAGACATTTTTACGATTTTGGAAAGGGTTAAGACTAAAAATGAAAAGCGGTAATGGAATGACATACAATGTTCACATTGCGCTATATTCATACTAATCCCTTTCTTTTATATAGTAGGGATAGATTAAGACACATGATGCATCACTTTTGTCTTTCCCTTAAGTTCATTGAGATTCACAAAGGTTGGCACATCTCGCTTTTACATTTGCTTAACGAGTTGAGAATTTCATGAAAACATACGGACTTCACGGGATGAAGTTTAATTGTATCTCATTGCCCATAAGCATTCATTATTTGATCCTCTTCTCCATGAGATGAATGTACTCTTTTAATACCTTTTTTTTTAAATTATTACTTTGATTGACAGCACGCTAGCTGACGTTACGCGATAAAACTAAGGTCATTTTTGAAATGGATAAACCATCAGAGGAATTGGCTTCCCTAGATGCACAGAGTCCTGTAACTAGAGAAAAGCGACCTCGTAGTGACGCAGGTTGCTTAGTTGAAGGAACATCTCTGCTTCCCCGACCTGACGTGGGGGAGGTTCCGAAGGCGAAGTCTATGTGCAGTTATTCTGAGGAACTATCCGTCAAAAGCTTTGCTGTTGATGTACCAGTCTATTTTGCAGAACCTTGTTTTCCAAGCAATCCTTCTCCATTAAGTAGGAGCGCTCCTGTAAATTTGTTAGATACTCGTGTGGCGTCCATACGAAAGGCACCTGTCAAAACACCTGTAAGTGTCAAGTCTCCGTGTACCCCCTCATCAGGGTATTTTTCGTCAACCGCCTCTATAGCGAGCCCATTCTCAGCGAATGTTCCCAAACCTAATGGCAGCAGCCCCAGAGTGGTATCCCGGCGCCAGAAATGGGCTACGCTTCTCGCTTCCACTTTTATTCAGTCACAGGAGGGGTACGAAGAGGAGAAAGTATATGATATTTCTACGCGTATTGCCACCGCCATATCAGGTGACGGAGAGGAGGCCAAGGACACGTTTTTGACGCTTTTAATGAATCTCAAGGATACAAAGAATGAACTATTGCGCTCTCGGGTAATGAAGGGGATATTGCCTGTAGAAGTTTTGGTTACACTAAACGAAGTTGATCTTGTCAATCCGGAGCGGCGAAAGAAATTGGATGAGGAATTTCAGCAGCGTGCACGAGATACTAATCTGACCGAGATCGAAAAGGCGTTAATGACTACTTCTACTTTGTTTGCTTGCCCATCATGCAAGGCACGTGATTGTTCATGGACTCAGAGACAAACACGCTCTGGGGATGAACCGATGACAGTTTTTTGCACCTGTAATGTATGTGGTAGGACATGGAGGAAGAATTAATAATAAAGTTGTGTGTTGCCTTCCGATTGGTTTCGATATTTCCATACGGACCATTGTAGTTTAGTGAGCGGAATCTGCCATACATTATTATGTAAATAAAAATGCTAAAATGTGCATTAGCAACCGAATAATATTGTCAAAATATACATCATCACTTCATAGTTTTATCTTTAGCTTAATCTGGATTATGAACTGTGATGAAAAGGAGGGGGATGTTAAGATGGTTGTGAATTCACATGAACCATCACAAAGCAATTCAACATCCTATCAAGAAACATTGCGCTTTCGTACATGGCGCAAGCACACTCGAGACCTTTACCAAAGCTTGTTTCACATCGACCTTGTCTGGGAAACTCCAGCTGCACAGCTCATGCCATATGTCACTACAAAAGGAGATGTCACCACTCATACGATACTCTGCGGGACGCGCACGGGTGGGCAGGAGCAGGCTTACCTTCACCTTCTTGCCGCCACACTTCCAAGCAACGCCCGTATCTTGGATAGTGCTGAGCGGCCTTATTGCGATGCTACAGGTGAAGTAGGCGGCTATGGAATGGCACCCAGCACATGTAACCTTCGAGTGGAGCGCCGGATTTTACACGACGGTGATGTCCTAGCCGCACGTTACATGTATGCAAATCCACTCCTTATTGCGTCTGCATCCAGTAATGGATCGGTTTACATCTTTGACTGGTCGCGCGTCTCGCTTAATCGTTTTCCGAATGACCCTCCTCGCCCACGAGCACCCCTTCCCCCGAACGAATTGAGCAGCAATCCAAGTGATGAGGAGCGCATCAATTATCACAAGCGCATGCGTGCGCTCAACGCGATTATAGCAGAGCAGGACCGCTGGGATCGCCGTCGTGGAGCGGGCCAGCACGTTCTCACGCTGGTCGGTGGTAACGGTCCTTCTGACAATTTGGACTGGAGTACGTCGCAGGATGGTATACTGGTGTCTGGTTTCCAAGGAAGAGTGTGTGTATGGAAGGTTGGAAACCTTTCCAAGGACGATCCGCACACAGTAGAACCATATGAGACGTTTAATTTCGATGACGAGGAAGATTGTCGAATCACCTCGATAAAGTTTTTGTGGAAATCTGATAATGAGTTTCTCTGCACCACAACAAGCGGTAATGTGTTTTATAATGATTTGCGGACACAAAATTCAACTGAGATCTTTTCTTTACCAGAAGAAGCTACTGCACTAGCAGTCTCGCCATTGGACTCCAACCTGCTCCTCGTAGGAAGTCAAGGGGGTGAAGTGTTTCTTTTTGATTTGCGCCAAAGCTCGGTGCCAGTGCGTTTGGAACAGCTTCATGGGGGCGAGGTGACAACGTTGGAGTGGTGTCCTCACTCCCCGCATCTTTTTGCTTCTGGTGGTGTGGATCAGAATATTTGCATTTATAACAGGAAACGTGAGAAACTACTCTTTAAACATGCAGGTCACACCGATAGCATCATGGACCTTGGCTGGAACTGGCAAACAGATAATGCTGGCCAGCTTTTATCAGCTGATAGTAACGCTTTAATGATGTGGCGTCCGCGCGATTATTATTTCTGCACATAGATAGTGTAATTGCCAATAGCATAGAATACCCCATATATGAAAAGTCACTTGTTTGCACCTTTACCTATGCGTAGGTTGCCTTTTGAGAGTTTTTTTCTGGGAGGTTGTAAAGCTTGCGTAGTGATTCCTGCTCTCATGCACAGGTACCACACCTATTAGTTCACAAATGAAAATTTGACTATTAATGTCCTTACTAGAAAAATCATAGAATAAATACGAGAATTACTACCAATGTACTAGTCTTTTAGCATTTTCTAGAGCACTCTTTTCTTCTTGCATTTCTTCCTGAAGGTCTTACTTGTTTTCTCGTTAATTTCATTAGGTCTATTGATCAAGAAATAGGGTGTGCGATAGGAAAGACACAGTTTTAGCAATGACAAATATATCCACAGAGTGGGATAGCATTGCTCTGGATTCACGTATTCTCGAGGCCCTAAAGGATCTAAAGTGGCATGCACCTACTACTGTTCAGGGAGCTTGTATTCCTTTAGCACTCAAAGGTAAGGATGTCTCCATTCAATCACGTACTGGATCAGGGAAGACTGGTGCCTTTGTCATTCCCATTATCCAGCGAATTATTACACAGAGAGAGCAAAAAGTGGCCACAACAAGAGCAAGCAACCCGGTTGCGTTGATTATTGTTCCATCTTTAGAGTTATGTGAACAAACTGTTGAGGTGATTTCGGCCTTGGTGAAGTACGTTAAACCAAGAATTGTTGTCGATAATCTTGTATCGGCGAGCAGATTGACGACTGCCCGGATCCAGTCTGCACATATCCTCGTGAGCACTGCAGCGTTGCTCGCTAAGCTATGCAGAACCAGTGGACTAGCTGCTGAACATTTCCGACATCTTCGCCATTTGGTTATTGATGAAGCTGACATGTTGGTGTCAATGGCTGAGACGTCGCTACGCACTATTCAGTCTTTATTGCCCAATTCTCTGCAGGTTATCTTATCCTCAGCTACACTTAACGAAGGTGTGGCTTCCATCAAAGGGCAGCTACTCCATAATCCCACCAACATTGTTTTGACTACTGAGACTGTGAATAGCACAGAAGAACAAGATACAAGTGGCCCGATTGTTGAGTCCCGTGTTATTCTAAAGGACCCACAAAAGAAAATGCTACGTCAATACTATTTAGTAGCCACAGATGAGTGTCACCGACATACACTGCTCTTCGCGCTGTATCGCATGGCCCTTATTAAAGGCAAAACACTCATTTTTGTTGAAGAGGATGAAGACACGTACCGCCTACAGAGTTTCTTGGAACAACTTGGTGTAGCAACCCTCGCGTACGATGCTAGTCTGCCTGTGAACGTTCGCCTTGACACACTTCGCAAATTTCAAATGGGATCTAAAGTCTCGACGCTGGTCTGCACGGACAGCACCTTAGAAAGTGCAGAGAAGCTTCAGATGTCGTTAGATGGTAGCGATGACAATGAAAAGACCATGTTAAATGAAATGGAGTCCAACGCTCAACGGAAACGTCAACGTGGCCGTGCCAATAGTAGATTTGGTAATAGCGGAATGAGTGCAGAAAATGTCTCGGCCCTGCACCGAGGCATTGACTTTGCTCATGTACGTAATGTCATATTATTTGACGGTGTGAATTCCCTTTCGCCTATTTCTCTTTCGCGATACACTCATCGAATAGGCCGTGCTGCTCGTGGGGGTGAGGAGGGTTTGAGCATTACGTTTTTCACAGTGCCACAGGCCAAAAAGTATATTCACCCACTGCGTGATTACTGTAAATCCAAGGGAAGCAATGTTGAGCCTTTCCGTCAGATGCAGCGTTCTGAGGCATCTAAGCTTCAATATCGTGTGGATAGCGTTTTGGCTAATACCACTCGTACATCCACCCGAAAATTACGTGTGGCTACGGTAGCGGCTGAGCTTAGCCGAAGCTCATATCTAGCCAATCACTTGTGCCAAAAGGATACTGAGGCTTTGCAACGAGTTGTGAATCGCTGCGCTAAGAAGGTTAAAATTGAGCGAGATTTGCTAACTGTTCCGGACTACATGGCACTGTCAAGCGTTGATGAAGTCAGCGATTACACAAAGCGTGTACGGGCCGATCAGACAAGGGCCAGTACGTTCAAAAAGGTGACTCGCAAGCAAAAGGCCGATCCCTTGAAGTCAGTGGCGATTAAGATCCGATCAGACAGAAAACACGAGTAAATTTAACTATGCTAATTTTCTCATAATTGGGTAGGAAAGGTGAGCATAAATATACTTTTTAAAAAAAAATTATGCGACTAAATAATTCGGAGCCTTTTTTGTTGTCGGAAAGGTTGACCATCATAAAATTTTCAGATAAGATTAATTCTATAGTCTAGTGATACTTTTCCTTTAAGACGAATCAGTAAATATAATTATCTAACAAGCTATAGCTGAACCGTTAACCCTCCCAAGTCTTTATCGATTTTTATTCTCTAATTTAGAAGTACTAAGCACAGGACCACTACTTTTCTTTATTATTCATTATTTGAAGGCATTTTGGCGCACTGTGCTATTTGAATTTGGTAGTTGGAGCACGCTGGTTTTGATGACGGATGCTTCCCCTGTGAACCGCTATTTGCTATTTGAGCGATGCAGTGATTTCCAGACCAATGACAAGATACTTTACGCTTTGAATAATGAATTTTCAAGCAAAAATGAGTCTGACATTGTGAAGTCACCGGAATCCTCTCTCAATTCTCACCTTTTAGTGCGCAACCTAGAGGATCTAAAAAAATTTGTGGCATATAGTGAATGCAATACGTTTCCTTCCCCAAGTACCGACGCTACACCGATAGGTCCTAAGATACCTACAAAATCCATGACAAAGGCGGCATGTTCCCAGCTAGTTGAAGAGCCTGCTGTCAAAATTGACAAACCTCATCCGGAGTTTCTGGGTTCCACTGAGGACTTGGATGCAATCCCATGGGACAGTTCTGAGGAGCACATTGACAACTGGAGTTGGCCCATTGAGACCCTATACCAGAACTACCATCTATGTCTTGCCATTGACTTCGGCCGTCAGACCTTTGACATGTGTCGGAACGGTTCTGTATATGCTGACCGCATTCCGATCATTGTAGAATCGCTTCTCCAGGTCGTCAAGGTCACGCTCCAGACTCGTGAGCGTGATACCAATGTGCTCGCACAGTGGGTTGCTGCAAATGTCACTGATGAAAAAGTCAAAGAGCTTGCACTGCGGCAGTTGTGGAATCCGAAGATCGCTATGACGATTCTACTTTTAAATCTTCCTAAGGTAGCACAGGTGGAGGTTCCCTTTACGCCAGTCTCAGAGTTTGCTTCAGATAAAGAGACGGATATTACGGACCACTCTGTACATTCTTCAAAGGAAACGGTGAGCTTGTTTCCTGTCGATATTTCTCCTTTTCTGGAACAAAACAAACAAAACACCATTGATGGGTCTGACACCTGTTCAAGCATTCCATTTCTTAATATCTCTGATATTCGTCTCCTTTTAGAGGATGATACGTTTATGGGTCGGTTACGAGATACCTTGTTAATGTACGAAAGTGCATACCGCGAGAAAACGCACAATTGGCCTGAGTCAAACTTATCTAGTTCCTTAGAATACCTCATTCGAATGGCCCCAGAGGCCCCTAGAGAATGCTATAGTATATTATTTGTTACTAACACTTGTCCAACGAGCTGCTCCGATTCTCTTTCCTTTGGTGAAGGGATAGTGCGTCGAAAGAATCTTATTTTGTCCGTTGTCACACTGAATTTCCAGTTCGCCTTTGACACACCGCAGCTTAGCGCGCTTGCACATTTTATTTCTTCCATAGGTGGCTTTTTGGTCAATATCCACTACTGGTTAGCTCTTGCCTCCCCACGAATCAATTCCGATTGGTGTCATCGCTTTGTAGGGACTCGTTGCCTCGCTCAGCAGCTCTTCGTTCAGTTGATACGTCATTTTCCAGTGTCTCGCTATGGTGTTATGGAGCAACATCCCTTTGATGAATTTGCAGATCGTGTGCCACTCGTTAACTGTGATTGGAAACTGGAGGATCTCGTCCTTAGCCGGAGTACTCCACGGAAAACCCTTCGTGCAGTAGCTGCAGCCCGCTTTAATGAAGGGTGGTCCGTGCTGATGGACTATAAGGATGAGCTAACAGCTTCCCATCTTTTCGCGTGTTATCATCATTATACCCATCGAGGCGTTCTTACTTTGTATTATGAAATGGATATTAGTTATCCCTTGGTATATCGCCGTATGTTTGTTTCTGGGACCAAAGTTCTTGTGGATGACTTTCTGCGGGCCCAGTGTGAAGAATTTAGCACAGTGTCCATGGGTAAGGCCAACGATAACTGGCTGTTATATTTGAATTTGCTGCGTCTCCAAATATCCACCTGGTTGCGTGCGGAGAGGCTAATGCTTGAGCTGTTAGACTTTAACTCCACAACTGCTGTGAGTACTTCGTTATCAGAAACACTGACCTCCTTCTCATCTACTGATGGTGTCGCTATGGAATGGCACAGCGTCAGTACCATTAACTCAATGGGGATGTTCCTACGTTATGAGGATGTTCCTTCTCATTTCTTAAAATATTTGCCACGCACCATACTGCCGTCCGTGTCGCCGGTGTCTGCATTCGCGGCTAGCAGGAATATACTAAAATCTTCAATGCTCAGGACGCATCATATGATAGGGAAAG
>AIHY01000777.1:0-20236 GCA_000331125.1 Phytomonas serpens 9T
ATTTTCGACTTTTAGAATTAAGGCGCACCAAATAACTACTCTGTGCCTTTTGCATTTAGGGGCTCGTCAAGAAATGCATGTGGGGCTCCGTATTTTTTCCGCATTCCTATCTGACCTTTTTTCCTACAGATTCAACACCAAACACAGTAGGGCTGAAAAGCCTTTATTTCATTTGAAACTGCATCTGGAGACCAGATAAGTGTTAACCGTGTTCGGTCGGAGTGCTTCATCCGCTCGGACAACCTTTGAAGCGGCCCTGCCGAATGTCCTACCAGTGCTAGTGGCAAAAACCTACATGCCCCTGTTGGTAACGGGAAGGTGTGCCGGCACTTGGGTTCGCCATAAAACGGCTACTGGTCCTCGGCACCACGAAGAGGTGGCCGGCATGTATTGCGGAGTGCGACATATAATAGCTTTTCTTGAGAGACAATATCCCTGTTGTGATGGTGGTCAATGGCACAGGTCAGTTATTAATCTTGTCTGGAATGAAAAAAGGAAAAGCGTGTCTATATTTCAAAGATGATCTGCCTTTGACGAAGGCACTCAGTACTCGGAGAATTCATTCACCCGAAAAGCGTTCTTAACTAGTATGATTGCTGGTCCTCAACTCCTTTCCGTATCTCTACTTTTTGGGATTCCCAAGCCCATAACGGAGAAGCATCGGTGAGAGGAAAAAGTGGACGAGTAGGGGATCGAACCCTAGGCCTTCCGTATGCGAAACGGACGCTCTACCACTGAGCTACACGCCCCATGTTGCCTTATGGATACTTTTTGTTGTTTCTAATTATGAAAGGGGTTGTAAAGGTTGCGCCGCCCGGGAATCGAACCCGGGTCAATACCTTGGGAGGGTACCATCATGCCACTAGACCAGCGGCGCCTTGTGGGGTATTACGAGTTCTCATAAATTCAGAATAAGGAAGTCCCGACAGAGTCTCCCCCTCCCCCTGTAGGGGACGAGGTGGTAAACCACGGCCAACTTTTGCTAAGCTTAGGTAAAAGAGGAAGAGGTGGGAGCTTGAAATTGTTTCGGTGTTCGTTGGTACGCCATGGCTTTTTACCATTCCCTTGGGGTAGTGGCTATTGAACCACCACCAGCCCAACAACCACACAGTGAATTGAAATTACCACGCAAGGGTTACGTTTTTGTTTAATGATTGGACGGACCATTTCAGGCTCGACACGTACAAGCCGCATCACTCGTCCTTACACTTGTGAAACGCTGCCAAATGAAAATAAAACGAAAAATTTCTGCAAAAAAAAAGCGATAGATAAGTTCTCTTCTCAATTTTAGAGCCAACTGCTCCTGCTCTTTTCTTTTAATTGGGTTGCCAACTGCCGAAAGGTAAGCGCGCTTTGCGCCAACTCTTTCGACTTACTCTCTATTTGGTTTATTTTTTCACCCCTTTCTTGAAGTTTACGCATTCCTTCGCTCATCATCCGCCGTGCCTCTGTCAAACTCACATTTTCCCGCTTTGCTATTGCCTTAAGCTGGAGATAATGACTCCCAGGTGGTGGAGCGGAGTCCGACATCACATTGACGTTGGATTGTAGCAGCTCCTCTCGCTCCTTCGAATGAATTTTCTGCTGTTGTTGGATTTGGAGCAGGGTATCAAAAGAGGAGCTCGAGGCTTGTATTTCGGTTTGGCGTCCAGTGGTAGTTTGAGTTTTTGATAATCGTGCTATGCCATCAGAATCCCCTAAAGGGGCTCCCGTTGACGCTAATGGTTGGGAACTCCTAAACGTCTCGAATTCCAGCTTTTGTGCGACATCCTCCCATGGCACCGTCAGGAGGCGCTCGAAAAAGCTCCTCTCTTGCTTTAAGGTCGGCATCGGTGGGATGAAGCGGGAGTAGGCGCGGTAGTTGCACGGAACTGATTGATAATTTGACTTAGGAAATACTTCCCTCTCAATAATAATGCCTTTGTTGGATGCAACAAGTGTAGTTTCAATGGGAAAGTGCCCCACCACACCGCTATTCATCCCCAGAATGTAGACGTGCAGAACGCTGTTGATTTCCACAGTAAAAACTTGAAGATGTTGTTCACCAACAAAATCCAATGTGGCGTGGCCTTGCATCCGCGGCTTAGCCGTCTGGCTGTCAAGGATGTTAATCCAACGCCAGCCGTTAGCATCACATGTAATCACAAGCAGGGCGCCACGTCTGTGCAAAACGTGGAAAGACTCCAACCGACGGGCCGGATCGATGCGACATACCACCGGTGTGGGCAAATCACCTGAACAAAACAAACTGCTGTTGATGATATTCTCACATCCAAGTACAAAGCTCGTCTGCCTGGCCAATAAAGCCGTCACATCGACCAGGATGATTTCACTACTGTTGATGAAAGCTATCATGGTTGATGAATACTCCTTACGTGGCGCACTGGAAGTCTTCTCCAAAAGGTTGCAGTTGGCTGAGAACGAGTCTGGGTTGAGTAGTTGACTACACAAATCTCCCGTTGGTGTGCAGTAGGAAAATTCTGCTCTACCAAGATGCCAGAGTGCCCTTATATCCACAATCGTTCCGGACAACTGAGTAATTCGCTGTGCATCACCGCTTTGACCACCAGCAAACCAGCTCA
This sequence comes from Phytomonas serpens 9T, assembly GCA_000331125.1. Taxonomy (NCBI): domain Eukaryota; phylum Euglenozoa; class Kinetoplastea; order Trypanosomatida; family Trypanosomatidae; genus Phytomonas; species Phytomonas serpens. Next base: position 2,583 of record AIHY01000777.1, read on the forward strand.
ATGTGGTACCATCTGCACTGGCATTAAATGTAATCTGTAGTATGGAGGCAGAAGAATTAATGGAAACCCATCCCGACCCCGCGTTAGGACCCTTTACCGATTTTAGCGGTGTGTGTGTTACCTTAAAACACCAGCCGTTGTCATCCGATGACAAGCCAAACCCAATCAACAGGGTGAAGACACGCACCCCAAGAGCATCACTGCATACAACCTCACCATATTCACCCGCTTTATCTGGTATATTAACGGCCTCTAGGATAACTTCAAATTCTTGAATATCATCATTAAAGTTAGGCAGCAAGGGCGGTAGTGCATTTGTGATCTTTAATTCAGCTGCATTTAGTAAATAGGATGGCTGTTGATACGTGACGATTCGCATGTTGCTCAGGTTAAATACCAAAAAACCTTTGCCGTCAGCGAAAAGGCAGACTACACATAAGACTTTACCATCTCCAGGCGCGCTGGTGGAAGCGCTGCGGGCCCAAAAAGCCTCTATGCACACACTTGTAGTCCCAGCCGGTGTTAGTTCAGATGGAATAAGAATCATAGGTGGCCTTCCATCCTCACCCTTTGCTCCGCTTAAATCCACCAATGCGATGGAGGAGTCTTCTAGAAGCAACAATAGGCTCTTCCCGGTCTGGAAAATTGACATCACCGAGTCGGCCGATGATGGCTCCAGGCGGGCGTCCACGACGTTCGCCTTCTTCACTAAACAAGTGTTTGACATGGTGCTGTTCTTCAAATGGAGCGCCGCACGGTCCAAGCTCCACAATAGCGCACCACTATTTCGGCGAATGTTAAATTTCATCGCCATAACGCTCGACTCTGTTGAGTACACGCGAAGAATGATCTCGTTCGGTAAAAACACAACATCCAGAGCCGGCAAGGCCACCTCTAACACCAGCGTCGCGGCGTCCTGCGCCATCGCAAGAGTCTCCCATGGTGTACAATTTCGCATCGCCGTTGAGTTCACAGCGAAGATCTCGTTTGTTTGGGGAGATAGACAGACAGCCTGTGCAGCATCCGTAACCGTCGCGAATACCACCCCACGCCACAGCGGACCCCGAGGATGCCCGGAAAAATCGAATGCCTCGTTTCCGCTCAACGCCTGCGGTAGCAATGCGTTGCCGCCGCGGAGGAGCTGCTCCCATAAGGAGAGTGGCGGCACGCGCTGCAGCTCTTCGGCTAGCGCACGAGTTTGCATCTCAGGCAGACGCAGCAGGATGGCGCGCGGGAACCATGCAGCAGATGCGCTCAGCTCTCGAATCTCCTGCAAACTCTCGATCCTACCCGTTTTCTGACTTCGCTTAGCAAGAATAGGCTTCAAGTCACTAGAGCTCGTGATCAGGAGGGCCTGCAAGTCGATGTATGTCAATGTGCTAGCCCAGTACTTAGATATTGCACAGGGCTCAACATGGAAAATCTTGAAGTACCCCTCGGCATCGGCGTCGTCGGCGCAACACCATGCTTTTGAAGGCTGCTCCCTCGCCGATGCCACCTCCCCGGTCTCGGCAGTATGCGCGTTCAAGCACGCAATAACCTGCTCCCGTCGAACAATCTCCCTGAGTTCAAGACGGAGTACGATCTCCACAATATCGCTCTGCCCATGAATCAGCAAGTACATATGACTGTGCTTGTCAGTAGAGGGAATCCCATCGAGAGTGGCACGGGCCATGTGAATCCCAACACGATATTCATTATACAAAAAGGACTCGTTAGAGGAGCTTCGCTGAATCCCTCTCGTAATGCTCTCGCTGAGGTCTACGGCCCAGTACAAATCAACGGTCTTGTCACGCTTCTTTTTCTTATCACACCATACGAGAACTTTAGTGGCGTAAAGTGTAGCGGCGACTACATACATGCCGCCAGGGGTGATTTTGCAGGTTACAAGGATGCTGTCTGTCTGTGCCGCAAGGCAGCGGGCATCAAAGAAGCAGCTCAAACGACCTTCATCCACGTACCATTTACAAACCCCGGGTATCCCGGCCACAACCCCGACAAAGGCATTGGGGTTCTCGGGGTAGGAGTCCATTGAAAGCATGGAACCAGACATGAAAAACCTCTCCGAAGCTTCTTTAGGCGAGCATCCTCCCAGAACGCCAGCATCCTCCACAAAATGCCTGCAAAGCTCACGCACGTTGGTCGAGACGGCAGTCCACTTGATTTGCGAGCGCTTCCTCAGCTCGTCCATTGCGGGCTGTAGATGAAAGTACGAGACAACGCCGTTTTTGTGACCAACCGCCCCACACGTGAGGCCCATCGGGAGGTGAAGGCAGGTGAAGGCGGCCGCGTGGTTAGGCGAGGAGAGCATGGAATCCTCACCCCGGGTGCCATAATCTGCGCAAACCAATGCCTCCGGCGTGAGCAACAGAAAGGTGGTTGTCCCGGCATAAATAAAGCAATCCAGCCAGCGCGTACCGTGATGCACTAACGGAAGAATCCGACGCGTCATGTCCTTTCCAATCACCAGAACGCTCGCCTCACTGCCAACAAAAATGAATACGCCTAAAATAGGGTCATATTTACAGATGTGGTAGTCCGACATCACGACGGTATCGTCAACACTGACACGGAAATCTATAGAAGCCATCGAAGCGAGAGATGCGTGTAAAGCCACAAATAAAGAAGTCGCAGAGCAGTCCAATTTAGCTTATGTAGAAACCAAAATATTACCAATCTCCCCCTCTTCTATGTCTTGTCTGTCTTTAATTTTTACAGCACTTCACCCAAGTGGCTAGCAGAAAAAGAGGGAAATTTTCCCTTCGGAGGAAGATACTAGCTTAGGTAAGGCGGTGTTTCGAAAGAGGAAAGAGCTGGACTTAATCTTTCAAATAGTGCTTAAGCTAGTCCGTACAACGAACAGGGGGAAAACAGGCAAATCCGTGTGGGTATGGAAAAGGGAAGCGAAAGAAAGGAAGATTCACATAGTAATTTATCAACCAAAAATCTATCGTTTGAGATACATCTTATTGGCGATCCGTGTGTCGCTTTCACAAATACAGAAATGTGGATGAATGAGACAGGGAAGAAGATAAAAGAAAAAATATGGATAGCATTGAGGCAAAAACATAACACATCATTTTTAAGTAATGTGTTAGCAGAATGTTTTGATAGAAACTTCCTTAAAGTGGATAGCCTTCCAGTTCATCTACTAGATACTCCATCCAATTAACTCTTTTCAAGCAAGAGCAGCCCCATCTTCAATGGGTTCATTTTTTGACGCGCTTCTGAGCAGCTTCATTGTATTTACGCAGCCTAGGTACGATAGTAATCCTTCGAATCGTAGCGTTGTTCTCATGTTTTTTATATTACTTAGATAGTGGCATATGAGCATTTCCTAACCCCACTGACCATATTCTTTTTGCGTGGGCACTTGTCCAGGCCTACTCATTTCCGTTCTTCATGAGCAAATTTTAACCTTCCTGTTTAAACACTGAGTCTGGGAAAAACTATGCCTAATACAACCCCACTGGGTGAGTGAGGTGCTAATGTATGCGCCACTTCAATGTTTTTGGATATCTAGCATTCGAATCGTCTCTCAATCCAGCAGTCTGATGCTGTTTCGACCGGCTTTAAAATATTTATCATAACCTTCTGTTCAGATTTCGTTACAAAATGGAAGTGGGGGTCTAAGTCAACAGTAGAAAACACTGGTTAATAGTGGCTGTTATTCCACTCCTCTACTCGAAATTGAAAAAGGATGGACGTGCTTTTTCTGCCTACTTACCTTAGAGAGAAAGAGACGAATAAACGGATTAATAACGTTGGTCTAAGCTGTGAATCTACAAAAAGTGATTAGATGAGAAAATGACTAAGTTCGGGGGAAAAATATATTTAGGGAATCCATTAATATAATAAAATATCCCAAAATAGCACAAGTAATATTGGTTTCTCTTGATGAGGATATAGATAACAGAATGAAAAGTTAGCAGAAATGCTTTGACTCACAGAAAACTGCATGCCAGTAGCTTTTTTTTTTTTATGCATTAGAAAACAATAGCAGTGGCTAAAATAAAATCGTATCGCTCCATGAGGATGTTGTCATCGGCACCCTTTTTTATAGATTTCCCTGCAGCTGGAAAAGTGTGGATATTAAAAAAAAAAAAACTATAAATACAAGATAGTGGGATAAAATTAAAAAGAATGAATAATAATGGTGGATGTGCAAACAAAATGATGAACCTCCAAGGAACACAGAAAGTATTTTTATAAAGGGATTTATCAAATAAAAAACGAGCAGTAGATAAGGAGAATGAGTGGAAAACCACATTAACCGAAACAGAGTGGTATTGATGTAATGAAATTCAGAATTTTTTTAAAGGGCTAAGGTGTATGGTGGGTCATCGGCACTGGTTCTTGTATCTGCAAACCTACCCATATAGACCATGGACAACTAAAAATGGACCTACATGTCCATATAAAATAGGTAAAAAAGGCTTGTAGGAACTCCACACGTCAACTTCAACACCGATGAGATGTTCACCGATAGAATCAACTTTTATATCTTCGAACAGCAGGTCTGTATGTGCATAGATTTCTGGATGCTCAGTCTCTTGATCTACCCTGAAACTAAGATTAGGGCATGAGGTATTTGATATTATGACATTTTGAGAATAGGTAGTGTGTCTAGCGACTACGGTAGTGGCAGCCTCCCTGTTAGACAAGACCACGCTGGGATAGAATGAATTTGACTGGAGGGCGCATGACAAAATCATATCACCAATACTACTCACTGACTCTGACAAAGGGCGAGCGCACTCCGAAGAGCTAGTTGGGGATTTGGAGGTAACTTGAGTTTCACCGCATGAACCTATGGGATTGGATTGTGAAGCCAATGAATTGGTCATCAATGTCTGCTGTACCCTCGATATAGACGAAATATCGACACCGGAGAGGTCAAATGTCAATTGATCGTCAATTAACGAATCCGGATGACTATGTCCAGCAAGCGCATAAGGGTTATGTTGATACTGTCTATCAGGCTGCATCACTGAGCTCGCAGTTACATCAATATGTCTCGAAGTGAATAAATTTGAACTTTGCTCCCGTGATCTCGAAGACAACGATGATAGTCGATGTGGGATAGCTTTGACGCAGTGACCCAGCAGCCTAGACCAGTTAGGGCGCGCCAGGAAAAGACGCACTACGCGATAGCCTCTGAATGCGTCAGATACTCTGCGATCCCTCATACTGTGATCGTGCGCGCCACTTAAGGAGGAGTCGATGTGCACCCGCGACCTCTCCGACCCGCCTCCTTGTCGTGCCGCCCATGGAGAGCCAAAGTCCCCGCGCCGGTCCTCAAGGATCACTTGAATGACCGGGAGGCAAGTGTCGGGCACAATGCGCGCCGGGCTTGTGGCCCACTGAAGCCGTAGCGACACGCGCCGCAGGGGTGCGCCGATCGGGAAGGGCTCGTACTGACGGGAAAAGTCCCTCCCCAGGCGGCGGCTGGTATCTCGCAGGAGAAGCTGCACCGCGACGCTGCTCCTGGTGGCGCACGTAACGAGCGCGATGGCGTAGGTGAAGGCGCACACGCGCTGCACGAAGAGCCCGCGAACGACCGTCTTGGCGTGACGTGGGAGGGAACCCCGCGCTCGGAAGACCTCGTCCCCGAAGATATGCCCCGCAATGGTGAGCGCGGCCCGCCGCCAGAGCCACACCACCTCCTCGCGCGGGATGCCGTCCATGTAGTGGCAACGCGTAAAGTCGTCGTATCGCGCGGTGGAGGCCATGATCGAGATGCAGCCCCCATACGGCAACAGAATGGGGCACGCGGTCACGGGGACCCCGGCGATGGCAGATGGGGTCCTATACCAATACCGGTGAAAGTAGCCATGCCACCGATGGCCCGGCCCACAGGACTTGACCAAAACTCTTCCCGGAGGATAATACACCCTCGCCCCTGCCATGGTGGGAGGCATTGAGGTGGGACTGGAAGCATCGGAGGTGGCGTTGCCACACGCGGGGCTGGCATAACTTACCATCCCAGTGTCAGCCCTTCTTAGTGGGCGGCACCCACACTGGCGGGCTAGGCTATAATGTGCATGGCTAGTTCGTATGAGTCCAAATTGGATGGCCTCATTCTCCATGGTCTCCAACATATCGCGGAGTCCGTCAAACGTGGGGTAGATCTCAACTTCAGTGATTTGATCCATGCTGCTATGTAAATACATAACACATTTCACCCTCGTCAGTGGGTACATTGATTGCGTTTTGTTGATACTTCCACTTGAACCTTTGTATGTTGAAAAAAATAAGTGTCAGCTACACCTTTTGAATTTTTATTTCCTTCCAAAGGTTCTTTATTTTGTGTTTTGTGTCGTACTTAGAAACTCCAACTGCGACTTGGTTGTGATTTTTGTAGGGTTACGAGAGCCCACTGCAGATGTTGCCTTTATCCACCTCTGCTATAAATCGTGATTAAGAAAAGATAGTGAGAGGAACAGGGTTTTATTGAATCGAATATCCCTGCGTTAAAGTCATCCAACTAATTTCAGGCAGTAAAAGAGAAAAGAATCGAAAGAATAAAATAAAAAGAGTGTAAACAATTCAAACAGACTAACACTGAGAAATAAAATAAATATTTAGGAATGTCGCTTCAATTTCTCATAGCCTTCCATCGTTCATCCTTTTTGACGCCCTTGAATTGCTGTGTGAGTGTCTGTGTGCTCGAAAAGGGGCATGTGTCAGCATTAAAATTAGAACAATTAATATTTAAACAAATTTGAAATTACTTATCAATTCACAAATTTCCCTACTCTCGAGAGAAACCAAACATATCCCGATGAAAAAAATGAGAACTTTTTCACGTTCACTTTTTTTGACATCTCGATATGCCCCTTCTTTCCCTTTTCCTCGCGGTAAATAATAACAGCAACCGCGTAGGAGAAAAAGGCCCTTATCCATAGTCCCACATATATGACCTCCAACTTCTTAGAGGTCTCCGCCTTTACCATCGTTTCTTTTCCAGCGCAAACAGGGTCCTTAGACGGTATCTACAATTGTGACAACATCTGAAAATTTCAAAATATCTTGGTTCGTACTGCTCTCAGGATGATTGAACATATTTTGTGCGAAGGTGACTTGATCCGCATTAAGCGAAACCACCTCAAACTCACCGTCTCGCTTCTTGGCATTTTCGATCACTCGTGGAAGTTGATCAACAGGGACGGCCAAGTATCCTGCAAGCCTCGCGACTGGGATGGATTCTAATGTTAGGCTGATGCACTCCAAAATGCTGGTGCGAACACGCGTTTCGAAATGGAACGACTCTGGCAAGTGCTCCTTGACCTTGCTCCACTGGGACCAGAATTTGGTAAATTGGCCGCAGGTTAGAAAATTCTCCAGTTCGTAAATGTAAGCGATTTCCTTCTCAACGCTGGTGGAGTCCTGCATGTAGCTCGCGACAAGACACATGCATGCTGTGAAATCACTAGTGTGGAATCGCGCGAGCGACTGCATCAAGATTCCAAGTAGGATAGCCTTATCAGGCTGCGTGCCACTCATAGCAAAGGTCTTAAGGTAGCGAAGGAACATCGGGAGGTCGTACCTTCCATCACTCAAGACCTGGGCCACGTCCCTACCGTCTTCCTGCTGCGACATTTGGTGTGATAATGATGGACTTATGTTCGTGTATTATGCACTTTATTTAAGGTTGGTGCTTATTTTGTAAATATATTTTCCCCTTGAGCGTGGCTACGTAAAATTGAGTAAAGAGCAAATAAACGGATAAAATAAATAGTGATAAGGAAATATTATACTCAAGATGTCAACTCGCTAACGAACAGGGGAACTTCTAAAAATCTAGGCTTATTAGATGGAGGTATATTACTATTCTGGAGCAGCAGAAAAGCGACTGAGACAGGGTACCAGTCAGGAGATCCAATACGGGAGGATGATACAAAGCGGGCATAATATCTCCCATTACAACACACAACTCATGAAAAATAAATTCAATGCGCTCACCAATATCCAATTAAGCAAAACCGTATCAGAAAGGTGGACCAGAAGACAAAGTGGCAAGCCCTTTTGTCCTTACATTCTTAAAATAATTAACTATCTGGTAGGCATAGAAAATAGGATAGCAGTAATATAAGATTCCGTAGGAGCACACAGGAAGTAAAATGCAATGGCAGAGTGCGTAGCAGTACATGAAGAACAAAGGGTCATCATTTCTTCGTGAAGCATACCAAACTACATTGATAAGTTCATTGACACTTAAAACGCTCTTGGTGCCAAAATGCAGAAGCAATGGTGATGAGAAAAACTGCGAACCCAACCCTTGGTGAGAAAGGGTGGGCTTGAATTCATCCATCATAGAAAAGCCAGATCAATTCAACAAAATCCCTTATCATATGCATGATACAGACGTATCCACATATGTTGTGGTGCCGATCCAACACAACGTAGCCTTTTGTCTCTTCTTAAAGCGATAGTGGAGTGCCGACATCAGCCTTATGTACAGCAAATATGGACCTAAAGTTCACTAGTGATAAGAGTTGATGCCCACATTTTTTTCCCCTTGGCTCGATTCACACAATCCTCAGACCTCCCCTAACATAGGTCAAGGCACTATTCATGAGCCAGCTACGTTTAACGAAGCTGTGTAATAGATCACTAACTGACTTCTTGCCTGACACATGGCGGGAAACAAGCTTAGTCTCCTGTGTCAGGCCTCAAAACAACAACATTTGCTTTTCTCTTCCTCTCTAGCTTTCTTCCATTTCTCCGAAGCAGGTACATCAACATGGTTTTCGTGCACTTTGAGAGATTTCCTCCCTGTTGAAAAGATGTAAGTCGCGTTTTCTATGGTTTTTGGTGTTGTGTTTACATCTTTAATGGGTTCAATACTACAAAATGGCTCCTAGAGCCAACCCCTTCATGAGGCTGGGTACAGGGATTCATGGAGCATCTGTAACGGCGCAGATGCATCACCACAATAGCGCAAAAAGTGATTTTAAAGCATCCTTCCTCTCTTAACAGCTTCATTTTTTTCCAATCCATTACATTCTGAAGGAAATTTGCTCATTCCATTCAATTAGAAAATAATTTTTCATATGAAGGAAGGTTCAAAGCGATCCCTTGCCTTTCGAAATGACTCCTCGCAGTACCATTGCGTAGAGCCTGCAATTCATATGTGATTTGTTTGTTTTTTTATACATCCCTTATCCTTACGTTAAAAGGAAATACTGGAGATTTGAAAGGAAGATAAAAGGACATTGCATGGAAAGCGATAAGGAGGAGGGACGAGGAGTCTGATTCTTTTATTTCAACAGCCCTTTTTAAGGCTGTTGGTGGAAAACACAGTGCTATTTTAAATCTATTTAATAAGCCTGACCTTCAGTGCTCAATTACCTCTTTTAATATACTTGTGGTCTATGGAGCTCTTCCTACTATTCTAGACATTACTAGGATTATCTGATAGCCAAATTCGTCAAATCCTGCGAAATGTCTTCATAGTAGTGCATTGACGGTGGTTTTGCCCAAAGTGAGATTTCACAGGCTGAAATAAGGACCATTAGCGGTGTGGATGCCTTGCTAGGAATCCTCAGTAAGTGCAAGTGATAGGCCCTTCCGAAAACGCGTTTTCAGAACGAAATCACGTGCCAACTGGTGCCCTCGTGCCGGCTCCAGCGGGTGCACGCGGATAGTCGTGTCATAGGGATCCCCAGGCACCATATCCCACTGCTGGAACCCAAAATAAGGAAACGCCTGGCCGTGGGTGAGCATCCGGATCTGGGTCTCAAGCCCAAAGCTGTCGATGGCGGGCACCACCGCCCTCACGCGCACCAGCGTCGTGGCGGCGATGGGCTCCTCCCCGACCACCGCCCCACGCCGCTGACGGAGGATCTCCGTCAGCTTGCCAACACACTCCGCCGTGCAGAGCACCTCGCAGGAAAGCACCGGCTCGAGCAGCCGAGGCTGCGCGCCGAGCAGCGCTTGACGAACCGCCGCGCGTGCGTTAGCGAGGACCACTGGAGCACGCGTATCCGGGGCCGTCTCGACGAGCACCAACCGCGCCGCGACGCTGCGGACCACACCGCCGATGAGCGGACCCGCCGCCGTAGCGGCACGGAACCCGGCGATGATGGCCTGCCGATGCGCGGCCGGGATGGGGTGGCGGAGCTCCTCCTCGAGGGTGTCGTCGAGGAGGAGACTGGGACCCTTCGTTTGGCTCGGCCCGAGAGCCATGAGGTGCTGCGCGTCGAGGGCGTCGAACCCGTACTCCCTGCGCATCGTCGTCCACAGCTTCACGACCTTCCCGGGCTCCTTGGGGAAGAAATCCAGCTGCTCGTACTCGATGGCACTAACGAGGGCGGAGGGAAGGGTGCCACAGGTAAACCCTATCCCCTTTCGTTGGGCACCCGCGACAGCCAGCAAGCCTTCATCGCTAAGTACGGTTTCTGAAAAGGTAACATATGGCTGAGAAATCCCCAACTTCACTGTTGGGCACAGTACACGGCGCAGACGATGAAGAGTTGTATCCAAGTGGAGTTCCCCATACCCAGTGAACGTGTATTCGCCCGTCTCCTCCTTGTGGATGTCAAGCCCCGGTGAGGTGCGTAAAAGGATATCCAGCCCATGTTGCAATGTCTGGAGCTTCCCAGGCTCCTTAAGCTCAAGTGATACGTGTACCAACGGCCTTTCACAAGTAAGGGCCTTTATGTGAATGTTGTTGATCCACTCAGTCGTTTTAACCCCATTCAGGGCATGATTCGAGCTGTGCTCGGTGCCATTAGGATCAAGCTCGCCGTTCAACATGCGCTCTTCTTGCTGTAGTGCAGACACAGCAGACCCCCCTACCAGGACGAGATGATTCCCAACACGCGGTGCGTCAATCTTAGTTAAATACACAATCTGCCCCGCATAGGCAGCTTCCACCGCTACAAACCCACCCTCAACGGTCCGAATATGCAGTTTGTCCGGCGTTAGCGTATAAAAGGGGTTCAAATTGTTAGAGTAATCATCAATGGCGACGAGCTCACCACGTCCATCGGCCCCCCATCGCCTGGGAGAACAACGTAACGTCCCGCGCACAACACGCACCACAGCCGCTACCTCCTCTTCATTAAACGCACAAAACAAAGATGCAATCGCCGCCACCGTGGCCCCCTGCTGCGACTGCTCCGCCTCATCTTTCTCATCTTCAAAACAGGCATTTAACCCGTAGAGGTTGCCCAGCCAACTTGCACGCTTCTCCGGGGATGGGAGAACATCTAGAAGGGCGTCCAGGCCCTCTCCACTTGGGTCGCCACAGAAATATCGCACCGCTTCCTGAATCGCAGTGATTGGGGACCGTGGTAAGGCCGAAAGCTCCTTCGACAAGGACTGAGCACCCTGTCCGGTGGCCGAGTGTGCAATAACTTTGTATAGCGGCTCTAAAATGAACGTTACGAATGTGGGGCGTTCACGAAACGTGGTGATCCGTTTAAAGGCGCCCTGGTGGAACGTAACTTGGCCCCACATACACTGCGAAAGCTCCCCAACATCGACACCAGGGTAAATCTCCGAGTATTTTTTTGAGAACGTCACCAATGAGAAAAACAGGCCCAACCGGGTGGAGGAAAAGCATACCGTGCCGTTCTCAGGTGAAACCACAAGGCTTCTATCCCCTAGGTTCTCCGGAGACGCTGCGCCTCCGCAGCAGCTCACGATGATATTGTTTACCGCATCCACCACCAAGCGGAGCTTGCGGTATGCGTCCAGCGGAGGCAACTTAAGGTCCATGATGAGTCGATCCACCTTAGTTATTACGAGCACCACAGGAAGTTTTTCGCGTAGGATGAGATGCCTCAACAGGCGCTCCCCTGCAGCACCGAAGGATTCCACGGCATCCACGCAAAAAAGTGCCGCATCCACCAGACGCAGACCCGCAGCCGCCTCCTCGAAGAAGTCGGGATGGCCGGGAGTATCCACGAAGGTTACGAGCTGCGAGGAGGGGTGCAACTTATTACCGCCCATCAGGGATGATATAACATGCGTCTTAAGTGATATGTTTCGAGCCTTTTCACTAGGATATTGGGTGTACCCCTGACCACGAAGCAGCATTCGCAATAGCGACGTCTTGCCGTGTTGAAGGTCGCCAACGAGGGCGACATTCTTGACGCGACTAGGGATTTGCGCAACAGCATCGAGAAAGGTAAGCGCCGTCACCGTCGGTGTGTCGCGGTCGGCTATCATCAAGCCCTGAGCCCCTGTCATGCTGCCCTCTAATAGAAGCTCGTTTCGTATGGCATCGCGCTTCGCGCGGTGATAGCCGACATCTGATTCCACCAAGGGTTCATTGATCGATTGAGTCGGCGTTTCTCCAATAATCAGTTCGACATCGTCGCTAAAACCGGACGAAGAGGAGGAGGTATCAGATGAATCGGAACCGTCCAACTCATGGCCTTCCTCATGAAAATCATCCTCCTCGTTTGAGGAGACGTCATCCGTGGAGCCATGGCGTTGAGATACTTTTAAGTGCTCCTCAGAGCTCTCTTCAACGTCCTCTACATCTGCATCTTCGTTATCAGTGTACATATGATTACCATGTTCTTTAGAGTCGAAATTCATGGCTATCTGTGAATAATTTGCTGGTCAATTTTTGTGATGTGCACTCAGACAACGTCCTTTTGGAAAGACTATATATCTTCAGAAACCCCTTGCCACACAAGGTATGAAAAATAACTGTTCACCCTAAGAACACGTTTTCCAATGGGTAGAACGCGTAGATATGTACCTCGTAGACGTAAAGGGATAACACCAAAGAAGGAGATCTTACTTATTTGAACACACTTTCAATCAAGTCAATAAAATCAAGGGAAGTATAAATATTTTTTTTTAAATTAGGAAGAGGAGGAGGAGGAGGCTCCTGAATGAAGGAGCAGTCCAGATACTCAATTGAGACTCATTGTCATCATTGTTATATTTTTTTGTAGCTTTATGGGTTTTATGATTCCCATGCAACAGCATCACATTTGCTCGTTACTTGTCTAAATAGCGTCAGGATTGCGCAGTGACTGTCGCCCTATGCTAGGCGCTTCGTGAAATGTCGCTAGAACTCGCTGCTCCAAAGAGAGCTGGCGTTCCCGCGTATCGAGGCTATTACGAATCTGCTGCTCACGCAATGCCTTGAGTTCTTCTAAGGAATTACCCTCTAGTCGCATTGCCATGAGGTCCACCATGTCAGCGATGTCAGGACGGTGCTCCTCAATGCCCTTACTATTGAATATCATAATAGCAAAAATCGTAAAGGCAAAAATCAATACAGTTGACCATATGTAATGTGTTTCGGGTGCAAAGTTGTATTCTGTCCGCCGCACTTCCCAATCTAAACAAGAAACAAGTCCAAGACGATTAATATACAGTGTCCGCGACAGACGCTCATCCTCTAGGATATTTAGATCTTTTAGTGCCTGATTGATCAACTCACGCTGCGCAGAGGCGCTTTGAATAGTTCGATTGCGACGGAACCCACTTCTAATCTGCTGGATAAGTAACATACGGATGGTGACGTTGGGGATACGGTTGGACGCCTTGAGATAGCGCCGGTACAACAACGCTACAGCATCGCTAGGTACTAAGGCTGACATTAACTTTCTAACTTACCTATCTTCTCCACCTCTGGGAAGACCTAAAAAGAGAAAAAAATGGGTCTTAGCCCTAAGTGTGTGCTTACTAAAGTATGAATAAAACTATGCGATAATAGGCGTTATAGTTCAACAACTAGTTTAGTTAGGTTCACAAAAATAGGACCTTGTAATAAGGCAAGGTGAAAATTGTTGAACCTAGTGGGGGAAAAACCTCAGTTCTGTTCAAAGACTCTAATCCGTTAAAAAGGGTCTTTATCCTAAAAAAATGAATCTTCCTAATAATAAAATGCTGAGGGTGTGGGATAGGTACACTCCCTGAGAAGTGGAAAAAGGGGAAATGATGGAAAAAAGGAGATTTGAAGACTGGTAAACCGAAAGGGTAAAGCTATCTCAGACCAGAATGGTGAAGAGGCAAGTCGTAATCAAATGACTTTAGTAATATTATTTTAAACGTGTATCTGCCTTATGCAGTAATTTAAACACCAGGAAAGACAAGGGTAGACACACATGCATAGGAAAATAATCAGGTGGTAGTATCACCCAGATAACAGGAGACCCTTTTATTTTATTTGTATGTGAGTTTCTGTGTTGTCCATGCAGACTAGACGCAGTCTACGTCATCTTTTTGATTCCGACAAATACCCCATTTTCCCACTGCGGCTTAGTCTTCTGTGCCTCGTAGTACCTAAGCGCGTTGAGCTTCCGGCGGTTCAGAGACTTCAGCTTTCCCTTGACGTACTCCTGCTTCTTCTGATCTGCTGCGTTCTTGGGAAGAGTAATGTGTGGTGTAGCGGTCAACGCGAATGAAGTAGCCAAACGATCTAAGTCCAGTTGGTGTACGTTGAAGGTTTCCTTGAGGATGTGACTTTGGTAGGCACCCACATGAGCGCGGAACGCGCTCACGGCACTCTTCGCCACTACTTCATCCAGCTGCAGCACGTGATTAAGCTTCTCCTGAATGTCGGGAAGCTTTGCAGGCATGGGATACTCCTCTAGCTTTATTCCGAAACGGCCCAAGTACGGGATGAAGTTCGCTTCTTCTGGTGCCAGAAAAAGCAAGGAATTCCCAACATTTCCAGCACGCGCCGTACGTCCGATGCGATGAATATATTCGGTCGGATCTAAAGGAGGGTCATACTGCAGGATCCACTCGACCTTCGGGATATCCAACCCACGGGCCGCCACGTCTGTGCAGAACAAAATGCCCTTCTCACAGCTTCGAAAGGCCTGGAAGACCGCGAGACGTTGCCGGTGCTTCATATGCCCGTGCAGCATCATCACGTCGTTATGGAAACCAACGGAGCCCATCATCTGAAAATGGAACGTCGTGCTGGCAACGGAGGAGCAAAACACCATCGCCTTCGACGAACGCGCGACCCGTTTCACAAAGACGTAGAGACTTCGCAGGCGATCCTCCAGCCGCACGATGCGGCAGAGCTGACATAACGTCGAAGGGATCGACTCGGCGGTGGCGTCGGGCTCCTCCTCCACCGAAGGGTCACCGTGATCACTTCTGGTGGTGCTGCCTCCGTCGTGAATCGCCGCTCCTTCAGCGGCGGTATCGCCAACCTCACCAAAGTGGCGATAGGGCGGTAGCGCGACGGCGCCAAAGTCGAGGTCGGCCGCCGCGTCTCCCGTAAGTGAAATTAAAACCGGCGCCGCCCCCGCCGTATCGATGAAGATTGGTGTGCGGGAGAGCGAAAGGCGCGCGAGATCCCGCACCGACTTCGAGTTTGTCGCGGAGAAGAGGAGGGTTTGACGGCTTTTCGGGAGCCGCGAGATCGTAGCGTCAAGATCGCGCTGGAAGCCGTCCGCGAGCATGCGGTCTGCCTCATCCAGCACGAGAAACCGCAGCCGCGAGAGATCCCACCCGGGGCAGTGTCGGACGTGATCGTGCACGCGGCCAGGGGTACCAATCACGATGCAAGCCCCTGCGGTGAGTCGCCTACGCTCCTCTGTGATCTTCGTTCCTCCCGTAATCAGCTGAAGCGAAAAGGTCACTTCTTTGATGTGCTGGCAGACGCCTTTTAGCACGTCGTGCGTCTGAACGCAGAGCTCCTTGGTGGGGCCCATGATCAGCGCTGCCGTCGCTCGTGGGTGGGTTGCTAGAAGCCGCTTCGAGAGATGCAGCACAGGGACGCAGAAGGCGAGCGTCTTGCCGGAGCCCGTGCGAGCCTGTCCGAGGAGATCGTAGCCCTCTATAACATACGGTATCGTGCGCTGCTGAATCGGCCGCATGCGATGGAAGCCCTCCGCTTGCAGCGCAGCGACGATCACCGGATCGAGTTCCATCAACGGGTGGTCAAACGGTGCGCCCTCATCGACGGATTTTGCGACACCGTGCGTTTTCTTTGGTTTGCCACCGTCCCGTATTGGGGAGTCTGCAGCGGTGTTCTCATCACTCAATTCGGCTGGGGAACTATCGCTTTCGAGGCGGCGGGGCTGTCGCTCCGCAGGAAGCGATGGATGAAGGGTGTATTCAGACTGGAAGCGGTGCCCCAGGTAGCGGCGCGTGATAGCGGCCGCCTTCGCGTCGCCGCTTTCATCGTCAGAATCATCGTCTACTTTCGAGTTACCGCGCTGGCGCTTTCGGACTAGAGGCTTGAGATGGCTTATACGCCGGCGTCCATGCTCCTCTCGAATGCGCTCGAGGTAATCCTCGTCCTGCATCCGGAAGAACTCACTTTTTTTCATCTTCATTGTCGCGTACGCGTCGTCCTGGGAGTCAAATGACCCAGACGACATGTTGTCGGAAAAATCATTCTCACCCCTGTTTGATCCTATACTTGACCCTTTGGCCTCACAAGCATCTCGGCTGTAGTGGTCACTATCTGCATCATCGCCATGGACGGCGGTTTTGACGTCTTTTATCTTGCTCGTTTCATGCATCTCCTCCGAGGCCTTAGCCTGCATGCGCAATAGCTTCTTCCGCCGGCCTTTGATTCCCATATTGATGCGCTAACGAGTAGAGCTTAAACTACCTTAACTTTGGCATTATAGTGATTCACCGTTCATTAGAAACAAGAAATTGTATAACATAATTGAGAAAAAGTAGTAAATATGGGGATAAAATAAGTTAATCTATCAAAAGGATGGTCAAATGGATCCTCTTTTTTTTTTTTTTGATATCGCTTACCATGTCCGTACTGGTCTATTCTTTGTTAGTGGAGTGAATCTCGATGACAATAAAAATGTCTCAATGGGTGGTATACTCCATTAATAATAGAGAAATAAAATGATGTGACTCATCTTTCAAGGCAAGAAAACTTAAAGAGTAAGGAAAGATGAAAATAAAAATGGACTGTACAAAAAATTGTGAGTTAAGTTTTACTATTCAGGTTTAAAAAAAAAACGGCATATTTCACTGCACATATCAGTTGTACTCCGAAAAAAGTCCAACATAAAGCACTCCTGTTTTCATACCCAAGCCTTTACGAAGCAGGTTCACCGGCTGCGGCCGCGGTGCAAACTTAAGATGCGCTTGCTTCCAAAAGAACCACGCATGACGGCACTTGATGGCGCCAATCTCCTCTGCACACTTTGGGAAGTACCCGGTTCCAGGTGGGATGTAGTATTGTTGAGCACGCGATGCAGACGTGTCACCAGGGCAAGATTCGTCGTCTTCATTACCGCAGGGCTTGTTTCGATCAGACCCGGCAACACATAATGAATCCTCTCTGGTTTCTCTTCCAACTCCCCCGAATTGCCGCGTCTTGTCGTCCCCATCGTCCCCCATGAAGGAATAATGCACACCGACACCGCATGCACCTTGCCGCGAAACAAGTGTTGGGGACGACGGATGGAAATACAGACATCCCCCAGCCTCCACCGCGCTCAGCTCCTCGACGACGCGGCTCGGTACCAAACTGGGGTGCAGGGCCATTGTAAACGTGCAGCTAAGACGCAGTTCCTCCGCGGCGCGGTCGAGCATCGTCCTTGCACCCGCCCCACCCCCCTCCGGGGCCCCCCGCGCCAGACGGCGAAGCGCACACTGACGAAGCCGCCCCCCGGCCGGGCTCCGTCCCGTCTCCAGCACCGCATTGACACAGGGCTGGAAGTACCGCCCCCCCACGAAGGCCC
>AIHY01000779.1:0-13660 GCA_000331125.1 Phytomonas serpens 9T
ATCCGTGTTGGAAGGGGGTGAAAATGACGACGTAGCGGTATCTAACAAAGGCATGGCAAATCTTAGTGAGCATCTTTCGTCGATCTTGCGGTGCGGGACTGGCGCGCAGTCGACGCCGTTTCGCCATGCGGAGAGTGATTTAGCGCCAAGTAGCATGAAGGCACACCTAAGGCCAAACTTAGACAGTGGAAAGGTTCACGTCGCGTCTACATCTAAAAAATATTCTCATGATCCTGTTTCCAGCGGCGCTAAAATCTCAAGCTCTATATCCGCAGACGGGGGGCATGAAAAGTCCAAAGCGAAGCGAATCTGGGAGCAACTTCGGCGCAAGGAAAAGATGAGGATGATTTGTCAACAACTGAAAGATACAGTTACGGAAGAGATGGACACACGAAAGGCACTCGAGTCTGAATGCGTTGGTGAAGTGGAGAAAATTCAATCCGAGATGACACTGGCTTCACGGGATTTTTACCCAGCAACTTTTAAGGCAAGGCGTAAGGGCGAGAAGGGGCCTCGATTGCAGCCTCCTTGCACGATTCAACGTGATTTGCCACCATGGGCATTAGAGAGTAGTGAACACGTCAACATAACGTTTCATGGTGGTTTGGCAGTAGTTAGTGAGCCTCTTACACCTATTTTGCAATATGGGGCGTGCACGCAGGCATCGCCGTTTTCTCTCGGCAACGGTACCACCGCCGCACGGCCGGCGACAGTAATGGATAGCAACAAGCAGATGATGCAGGAAAATATTTCTCGAAGTCTCCGCCTGAGTGTGGCGCGGACTGAAACGGATTGTGGAAGCATCATCTCCAACGATGGTATTAACGGAACACAGTGCAATGACGAAAGCGAAGGCGAGGAGAGCTCGTTTCAGATCCACTTTGTTACGGAAGTGTCCTCGCATGGAACTTTTCAAGATTCATTGGAAACGATTCCGGATTTACTCGAAGCTCAAGGCAACAAAAACGCTGAAACTATGAATACTGTAAGTCAACAAGGAGTGTCGACGGAGCCCTCGACAGAATCCTTTTCATCCATGGCTGTTTTGCCGCCGGCGTCTCTATTGACCGCGTCGAGGATCGAACAGCTACGGCATGAGGCCCCTCATCATAACGCACAACGATGTGATTCTGATCGAAGATCCTCCAATGAGAGTGTGAGGACGTTTTCATACCGCGAACAGGACGATCCTTCCGATTATAGGGTGAATTCCTCTCGCTGGACGGGTGGCCCTGACGCGAGGGAGGCTGCAGTGGCAGCAACTTCAAATATTGCAACCGATGCGACGCAGTGGCCTCTTCCGCAGCAATATTTTCCTTATCAGAATGGAGATTTTAACGGCGGTCGTAATGTCCAAGCGGGGAATGAAACAAATATCCGAGTTAACAATTTTGATGCGAGTAAGGTTCATGACAGTGATGTGAAGAGTTTTGGACGCTTTTCAACGCAGCAAGCCCGTAATGGTGTTATTCCTCCAATGGCTTCGGATAGGCTGCGTAGAGATGAAAATGGCGGTGGCGTGCAAAATGGCATGAAGGGGAAGGCAATCAAGAAAAAGCCTCCGCAAAATATAAGAAAGGAGGTTACGAAAAAGCCATTGGCTTTTGTTAAAATTGATGCCAATGGGGTGTTAAGTATCAGTGAAGTGGAGAACTCCGCAAAAGGAGTAGCGCGTGCCAAGAGTTTCAATCGCCTCACTGCGGATGAGCTATTTCAACAGGAACTCGATTTCATTGAAGAATTCACAAACCAAGGCAGGAACGGCAAACGAAGGAAATAAGGAATTCCAATTTTGATTTCTCGCCGTCCTGTAGGGTTTGCTTTTTTCTTGCTAAGTAGAATACAACACATGGTAGTATAGATATCTATCTATTAGTTGTGTTTTTTGTATCGAAGCCTTACTTCTTTTTGATTGCATACGATAAAGGGGGAGAGGGATAAGGAGGAGAGTTTATTCGGATGAACAACAAGTTCCTGGATGGTGTTGCTGCGTGTGAAGATAACTCTTTTAGGGAATACTTACTGACCTGTAACGGAGGTGGGAAAATCTTTTGTATGCATATTTGCTTTTGTACAATTTATTTACAATAATTTTTGCTATTATCTTCAAAAAAAAAATTATTGAGGATTGTTTGAGTAGATAGTTTTACTATTCAACTTTTTAATATTTGCCTTTCTAATGTATGCACACATGATAATATTTTTTAGAAAATTCTATAAGGGATTGAGTGAAGCTCAGTACGAGACAACGATTTTTCAGTAGTAGCAAATCTCTCTTCCCTTGTCCCAGAATGTGTAGATGTATCTGGGAGAATCTGAAGAGAGGGGAAAGTAGAATGAGCCCTTGCTTTTCAAGACTTTGATTTTTATTCAATAATCCATCCTTTGCGTTATCTAGATCATTTACTGTTCCTTAATTGACTGAATGGGAGCTGCGTTTCGTGAAATCCAACTTGCAAAGATTTGTGTATACGCACTTGCACATGCAGAAACATACTATTTACGTGTGGAAATTCTTTTATGCGTGTATATCACTGTTGCTTTTTATTCCCCTTACTATAATACGCTAATTATATTCTCATGTCCTACTCTTTTTAGTTAACCGCATCACGATTCCGTATGACTGAGCTCTTCACCTTTAACGTTGCGAAAGGACCCTCCCCGCCGGTGGCGGCGCGGAGTGGGGTATTTCACCTTCCGCACGGACCCGTTCGGACGCCGATTTTCATGCCGGTGGCGACACAGGGCGCTCTGAAAGGAATCACCGTGCAGCAGTTGGAAGAGCTTGAAGTTGAGATTATCCTCGCCAACACTTACCATCTCGGCTTACGCCCCGGCGAGGAGACGTTTCGGGAGATCACAAAGCGAAAAAACGCGCGTGAGGCGGCCTCGTCGACCTCTCCGGAGGGTGTCGAGTCGGCCCCTCCTTCGTCCTTGGAAAAAGTCCGTGATAACATGGACGGGATTCATTTTCTTGAAGGTTGGCGGGGGAATATCCTCACCGATAGCGGGGGCTTTCAGATGGTGAGTTTGCTGCGGCTGGCGGAGATCACAGAAGGGGGGGTTCGCTTCCAGTCGACGCATGGTGGGGGTGGGAGGGCGGCGGTGCGAAACCGCGAGAGCGACGCCACCCCCGCCGAAGGGGAGGAATCCTCCCCGTATGCCCTCCTCCTTCGTCCAGAGGATAGCATTCGCATCCAAAACGCGATCGGGGCGGATATTATGATGCAGCTCGATGACGTCGTGCACGTCTTGACGACCGGCCCTCGCGTGGAGGAGGCGGCGAAACGGAGTCTGCGGTGGTTGGATCGCAGCCTCGCCGCGAATTCGAATGAGGCGAAGCAGTGCATCTTTGGGATCGTTCAGGGCGCGTTGGATCCCACGCTGCGGCGGGAATGCCTGCGCGAGATCACGAAACGAACGGCGTGCAAAGGCTTCGCGATCGGAGGGCTCAGCGGCGGCGAGGCGAAGGACGACTTTTGGCGGATCGTTCGCCTCTGCACCTCCGAGGGCGGTCTGCCGGAGGATAAGCCGCGCTACTGCATGGGGGTGGGTTACCCAGAGGATATCCTTGTCTGCGTCGCGCTTGGTGTGGATATGTTTGACTGTGTGTTTGCTTGTCGTACCGCGCGCTTTGGCTCTGCGCTTACCTCTACCGGGAAAATTCAGCTTGGAAAGCGTCTCTACGCGAAGGACACCGGACCACTGGATGCGGCATGCAACTGCATGACGTGTAAGACGTACACCCGCGCATACTTACATACCATCTGCGCCTCCAAACATTCGACTTCAGCCACTCTTCTTTCGTATCATAATATTGCTTATCTAATCAATCTCACACGTGGCGCTCGGACGGCAATTCTTGAGGGGCGCTTCACGGAGTACGTACAGGATTTTTTTACTGCATATTACCCCGAAAGGAATTATCCCTCGTGGATTGTGGATGCGCTACGGTCTGTTAACATTGAACTAAAGTGACTCGTTTAATAAAATAGGAAAAGGGATCTTAACGCGCGCTAGAATAGAAATATTACTTATCAGTGAGACTACGGAGGCTTGAGCAGTAAAAATAAATGTCTATTTACTGTTGTTGGGTTGTTCTTTATACTGCATTTATTTCTCCTTCTTTGTTCTATATAAAGTAGGGACACACTATATTCTTGTGCAATTCAACTATTTTAGAGGCAATGTCTATAACGATTTCCCTTCAGTGCTCTGAAGGTCGTTTTGAGCTCCCCATTGATCTAGCGCTGTCCGTGAAGGATGTTAAGGAGGAGTTTAAAAAAGGCTTCTCACCACTTGCAGACTTGAATCTCAGTCTACTGATCATTAACTACAAAGGTGCGTTTCTGAAGGATGAAAATGTCACTCTGGCATCCTTAGGAATTCAAGACAATGATGTTTTGTTTTTGATCAAAAAGCAGGCTATTCCGTCACTTGCACCCGAAGATGTAGAGTAAGCGGGGTAGCCTAAGAGGTGCAAAAGATGGAGGAGTAAGAATGACTTTACGATTTTGCTACAAAGCAACCTATTAAAGATGTGTAGTTAGAGTGTATTGCCTGCTTGCTTACGGAAAACTATTCCTAACAAAAACTATGAAGTGAACCCGAATGTATTGAAAAGATGGATTCACCCCTGATTATATTCGAAATAGAAGAGTTTGAAGACCAAGTTACTTTTTATTCTGCATGCTATTGTTGCCCTTTCCCGCTGAATCTCATAATTCCTTTTTCCTATGGAATCCTCTTTTCTTAGTTCGAAAATTTATTTCTCCGTTTTACGTTGGGTAGGGGAAATATTGACTGTGTTGCTCTACTCTTCTGGAGTTAGGAGTTAAGCACCATAGGATACTTTTTTTTGTATGTTCATTAGCCATTTTTACGCGAATATATTGTATATCTTAGCCTTTATCTGTACTTTGTGAGTAGAGCTTTAAATCTAAATGAAAAATTTCAAGTCGGTAACAGTGCCTGTTAGCAAGCGGCCTGCTGATTCTGATGGAAGAATCATAAATAGTGCCTCTGCACTTCAATCGGCTACTGTGGCTGCTGTGGGTTTAGATTCCCCGCTTCCACTAGTTACTCCCGCTACCTCTATGTCACGATCAAAGATAGGAGGCATGTTAGAATTAGTGCCAAGCATTCCTCAAATGAATTCATTTCAAAAGTCTCGTGCCAAAAAAACTCGTTGTGAGGAAAGCAACAGACAGACGAAAGATCAGAAACCAATTGATATATTTGAAATGATTCCACAAGAAGTGGTGTTTGAATTCAATGAGTTGAATCAAGAGTACGAAGCCTCTGTGTGTTTGACAAACAAGAGTAAAAAATCCGAATTCATTCGCTTATGCGGTCCTAAGAGCCGCTTTTTCCTGCTTTCTCCCGCAAAGGGATCGGAAACAACTCTCAAGGCGGCTCCGGGCCTCTCACTCACTTACAAGTTGACCTTTCATCCGGAGGACCTGGTTGACTATGCGGAAGACTTAAGAATTTCGACGGACTATGGTGATTTAATTCTACCCGTACGAGCTTGCTTCAGTCGCGGCAGGCTGCAACTGCCAGCTGAGGTGGTAATTGAAAACTGTCCGGTGAAAGGCTCCGCCAGCACGCTACTTTTTCTGCGTAATGTTGACTTTAGGCCGTGCAAGTGGGGCTCGAGGGTGTCTGAACCCTTCGCACTTACCCCGTGCTACGGTACCGTCCCTCCCGATGGCGGCGTCATGCCAATTAAGGTCTTCTTCAACGCCAATGCTCTAACCAATCGGGAGATGGATGCTGCAAATATGTCAAATAAGCCTCAGATTGAGGATGTTATCACTTTTCTTCTCGGCTCAGAGGGCGATCGTGTGCAGAAGCTCCCTGTGCGTGCCACATTGGCAGAATTGCCCGTGCGCTTAGATCAGAACGAAGTGGAATTCCCTCGAACCTTTGTAACAACTCAACGACAGGCAATTGTGCGGTTAATAAATGACAGTGAGCACGCGATTCATTTTTCTTGGAAAAATGCATACGGTGATACGTCGACGTTCCTTACCGCAAGCGAGACCCACTCCATAGGAACCAGTGGTGCCGAAGAAAACGATATTGTGTTTGATGATCCTGACTTTGCTATTGAGCCTGTGCGGGGTGAGTTGTGCGGCAGAGCATCACGCGAGTTTACCATTTCCTTTAGGCCCCATATCGGAATTCCCTCCTCGGCGACGGCGTTTCTTGAGGTCACTGGGTTGCGAAAACGACTTCCCTTGCATCTCACCGGCTGTGGTAGGGGTCCAGAATGCAAGTTGGGGTACACTAAATTGAATTTGCGCGAGGTTTATGTCAACTCCGTCCATTCTTATAAGGTTAACATTGAAAACACAAGCTGCATTGAGGCGCGCTATACGATTCTCCCGCCTAAGGATACCCAGTATGGTCCCTTTTTCACTCTTTCACCGTCTAAAGGCGTCCTGCAACCTGGGGGAGTGGATGAGATCTCCATTACATTCCATGCTAGTACCTTGGGAATCGTTTCGGAGAGTATTCCAATACGCTTGCATGGCTGCCAGGGCAGTGACCTCTCCCTGCATATCCGTGGGTATGTGGTTGCCCCCAGCTATGAGCTCAGTGTCGAGGAGGTTGACTTTGGCTGCATCGCGTATGGATTTTCTCATCAGCAGACGTTTGAGTTCGCCAACACAAGCCAGATCGCGCTCTGCTATCACCTCAAACTGCCACCTTCATGCCCCTATGCGGAGGAATTGGACATTCTTCCTGCAACAGGGCTCTTGCAGCCATCTGAGGTGCAGACAGTTACCGTTTCACTCGTTGCCAACGTGATCGGAACCTATGAAACAGCTTTGCTGATTTTTCTAGATGGTGTCGATGAGGAGCTGTGGAGGCTGCCCGTAAAGGCCTTAGCGCAAACCCCTATTCTCAAAGTTACCCCGCTTACGCTGGATTTTAGCGACTGCTACGTGGGCTATGACTATACACGTGAGGTTGAAATTGTGAACGAAACAGCATTGGCTGCGCATGTCCAACTTGAATTAGATGAAAATGCTGCGAAAGGTGCCTCCGTGATGAAAATCAACGAGTATCTGACAGAAAGTGAAGAGTGTAAAAATTACCGCGAGGTAGTGGAGGCTCATTCCACTGCACGCTACTCCGTAACTGTGCGGATGAATGAAATGGAGTCGGTGACGTGCTGCTTAAATCTGAAAACCATAGGGGACCCCACCTCAGTACACTGCGTGACTCTCTCAGCACATGGAATTGGACCTGTTCTGCGAACCTCTGTCAATGAATTGGCGTTTGAGCCGATCAAGCTCCTCGAAAGTGCAGAACTGAACTTCACCCTTAAGAATATCAGCCCTATCCCCGCCCAGGTTCGTTTATACCTTGCAAAGTCTCAGAATGACCCGTATGCGGTATTTCAGGTCGTTCCTAGCGAAGCGGTCATTGAGCCAAAAAGTGCACTGGACGTGAAGGTACTCGCTTGTTTGGATGAGGCAAAACTCAATACGGACAGCCTGGTCATTGAAAATCCGTATGTTCCTAATATCGTCAAGCCGATTCCTGTAAAAGCAATGGGGAAGGGCTTCGCGCTCGTTTTGGGTTCTGACTTTTCGATGAATAATCAGCTTGGTGATTTCTTCACGGGTACTGCTGTGGAGCGTACCTTCACGCTGACAAACAAGGGACGACGTGATCAAGAAGTTCAGTGGCTCAATGTGCGCGGAAACCGGGTTAAGGAGGACTCACCACCCATTGTCTTCAAAATCAAACCGGAGCGTGTCATAGTTCACTCTCGGCAGAGCGTTACCTTTACCATTTGCATCTTTTCTCAGGGTGAGGGTACCTTTTCGGACACTTTTGCGCTCAAGCAGAGCGTTAGCTACAAGCAGATTTTGCTTGTTCGTTTTGAGGCAAACTTTATCCTGCCGCTGATCGTTTACAACACTCAGTCGCTGTCCTTCTCACATATTCAGGAAGATTTTCCTGACGAAGACACGATGAATGAAGAACTGCAAGTAATCGAGCTTGAGAGTGACGATAAAACGGTAACCCCATCGTCATCCCGTGCGCTTATCACCACGGAAACAAAGCTGAAAAAATCCTTTTCCATGAAGAACGTGACGGGCAAGAACCTCAATGTTGAACTACGCATTCGCGAGAAGGGCCCATTCCGGATTTCGGGTGATCTTAAATTTTCGCTCGCTAGTGGTGGAACGCGTGTGGTCGGGATCGATTTTGATCCTTACTACCGTCAAGATTGCCTCTCACATGAGGTCAAAAACAAGGTGGTTATCAAGTTTCTCGAGCACCCTCGCACAGATACCGTGATGCTGGCCGCACGTTTCGTATACCCCGTCCTTGAGCTCAGCGCCGATAAGCTGGACTTTGGTACGATTATTCGGAACACGGAGTCGCAGCGGGAGATTACGCTGCGCAATCCCTCCACCGAGGTCGCCGCGCGATTCGAGTGGAAGCTACATCAGATGGAGGTCTTCCGGGATACCACGGCCGCGATCGATCCCTGTGCCTCCCATGGGACGATGGACGGCGTCTCCAGCCAGCTCAGCGCCAGCCCCGATCACGAGGCCGATCACCGCTGCTTCGATTTCATCCCCTTCAAAGGCTGCATTCCGCCGGGTGGGGTGCAGGTGGTGGGGGTGGTCTTTAGCGGCGTCTACGGGCTTTTTCGGGCGCGTGCGCTCTGCCAGGTGCGAGGCGGCCGCAGCTACCCCCTCTCTCTTGCCGGAAGCGCGGTTGGGGTGAGTGTGCAGGGCGATCACACCACGCTCGACTTCGGCTGTATGCCTTTCTACGCCGAGGCGAGCCGGACGTTGGTGGTAACGAATCCATCCCGCGTATCGGCGCCGTTCAGCGTGGATCTCTCAAAGCTGCGGAATCCCAACGCCGTCCGGGTGAGCCCGCGATCGGGGATGCTCGACAAGGATAAATTCAGCCTCACCGTAACGTTCTCCCCTTGCATTCCGGATGAGGTCGCGGAGGATATCTTTATCACGATTGGCCATTTCGACCCGAAGCATATCACCGTGTTGGGGAAGGGGTTGCTGAACAGCATCGCGATTACCGGCATGGACCCGCGTGTGGACGTGCGTCGGAACCTCACGGAGCTCTACCAAAAGGCCTACCAGTGCGGGAATATGGGATGCTCCACCGGGGGGACCAAACGCGGGGAGATTGGCTTGTACTCTACTCGGGTGATCCCCACGCTGCCGTCGCCGCCGTCCTTTTTGGATCTTACCGCTCTCGAGGCGGAAAGACTGGCATTTTGTGCGGGTCTCCTTGAAAACAAAAACGAGGGTTTAGATGCCGAAAATACTCGATTCAATCAGCTGAAGAGCACTAAAGGACCATTTGAATCCATTACCAATGTCACGTCAACGACGGAGGCAACTGTTGAGAGAAGTATCAATCTCAATCTCAATCCTCCATTCCGCCGCACAATGAGGCGGAGTTCCACATCTGTAAACGGTCCAAACAAATACATCCTCGCCTCGTACACGCTAGACTTCGGGCACATGACCCGTAATGATGTCCGCACCACAAAGGTACGTCTTACCAACACGAGCTCCGAATCTCTCTTCCTCATGCTTGACGGCAAGGAGCTCGCGAACCTGCCTATCACCATAAGCCCGATGCGAGTCCAAGCGTTGAACCCCATGGCCTCACAAATCTTTGAGGTGACGATCGATGTTGCCGCGAATTACGAAAAGCTGATTTGCTCCGGTGATAATACGTTTGAATTCGCGATTGATGTAAAAGGGGGCCCGATTGTCCTGCTTGCCTGTCATTGCTACGTCGCGACGCCGCATATCAAAATTAGTGAACCGCAGATCGATTTTGGCGATGTGCTTCTAGGAAATGTCAAGATTGTGCCCCTCACCCTTACCAATGTTGAGGCTGTGCCGTGCACTTGGAAGCTCAGCTTTCGAAAGCATTCGGCCAACACTTCGAATTCTGCCTTGTTTTCAGGAGCGCTCGCGCCGGGCGGGGGTACGAAGGAGTTCTGGTGTCGTCAAGAAAAAGGCGTCATAGCTCCCCACGAAAAGGTAACAATCGACGTTTGCTTTGCTCCCTTGCGAACCGGGGTGCAGCAGGTGCGGCTTCATATTCGCGTTGTGAACAATATTAAGATCTGCAACGTGAATTGCAAAGGAACCGGAAAGGAGCTCAACGTTGTCATGGACCCCAGCCCCTGTTTGCAGTTTCCCGTGACGAGTCCTTTTTTGGTGAGCCACGCACCACTTCGTATAACAAATCACGAGGATACCGCCGTAGAAGTGATTTGCTACAACTTGGACAGCATTTATGCAGAGGAGCAATATATTTTGAATAAAATTCTGAGACGACAGGAGCGGATTAATAATGACGGAAATCACACGACGAATGAGCTCTATGCACCCTATATGCTCTTTCCATTACGTTTTGCCGGCGAGCCGTTGCCGCACGAGGTGTTAGATGCTGTTTATGGGGAATTGGAAGACCAGCTGAGCCAGGAGGCTCTCAACTCCGAAATGTCTGAGCTCATGGCGACTGTGCAAGGACAACGCTCCTCTCAAGCCGCATCCAAAATCCCATCTAACATGCCCGCTAGAAAAACCAGGGGTAAAAGTGCCATCTTTCGAGATTTGAAGCATGATTTAAATTTTAAGCTCAACGAAACAACCTTGGCGGACGCGATCCCCGAATCTCCAAACAAGCATATGAAACAATCAACAGCCTTTGTTCACACCCCGTCTTTGAGCACAAAGATCGATGTTGGCGCTTACGAAAGCGCGAACCAGATGGGTAGGGTTGAGCTACCAGAGTCTGGTGTTTTCCTCTTCCTCGGCCCTCCTGAATCTGGCAAGACAACTCAGGCCAACTTCTTTGAGGAGGAACTGGGCTGTACGCTCATTGAGTTGGATCCCCTCGTGCACTCGGAAGCGGGGCGAGATACTGCGAATGGGGAACTTTTACAGAATATCATCACACTTCTCAATATGCGAAATAGTGAAAAGGATAAAGATATCTCACCGGGCGAGCCAGGAAGTACGGGTAATGATCCCACCGCAGCTCCCTCCATGGACGAGTTATTGAATCGATACCTTCCGCTTATTCCAGCTGTCCTCACATCCTTGCTTCAAGCACACTTAGGGGAAACTCCAGCTCTGTCTGAGACAATGACGGGCACCAACCAGTTCTGGGACACTGCTGATAAACAATCACATCCCAAAAGGTTTGTCATGGACGATTTGCGCTGCTGTCTCACAAAGGATTCTCGCATACTGATTCGTGTGCTCTGCAACGTTTGCGAGGCTCTCAACCTACCACTTTTCATCATCTCTCTTTGCGTGTCGGAGGCCACTATGGGGCTACGACGTGCCGTCAAGAACCGCGCGCACTGCGAAGAGGAGGTAGAATTGGCTCATATTGACCTTTTACCCGAAGCCGCCTTTGAAAAGCTTTCTATGGCCGAGCGTGAGGCCTACAACAGACAGCTGAAGCATCTCAATGAGTGCCGCCGCGCATTAAACCGTGAGACAGCAGAGATGGAGCGTTTTAAGGAACTTCTCGAGGACAAACCGCAGGACTCCATCCAGAAAATTTGCCGTGCTGAGGAACACGCATTCATTCAGGGGCTTCAAGCATTAGAGTCGACCTCGCGCGCCTCTCACCGAGCTGCACGGAGCGCCAATGCGTCGAATCTCGATCATCCACGGCCTGAACCGAACTGGGAGAATCTGAGTCCTCTTGCCGCTTTCAAGGAGTTATGCAAATACATAGACTCCCCTCGATTCCCAGTTCAGCTGAGCGCAGGGAATCCATTGGAGCCGAACCAAGCCTTCTTTGTTCGGCTTTTGGAAGTAGATGGCGAGCATCCTGCAGAAAGTATGGCGTCGAATATTCTTGCCATGATGCAGGTCGGCGCGACGGACCCCCTTAGCAGCGGCGCACATATCCTGAACTTTGAAGGAAACGGTGAGGAGGATGCCTTTGATGAAGGGCCATGCGGTTCATCCAGTCGCGGCACTGCGAGTCCGTTGAAAACGGCATCGACGTCAAAAATAGGGGAAAAACGGCATCGTTTGTCAGAGTTTGGGGACAATCCGTTAGTGAGTATGGTTGGGTTGTGGAGCTTTCTTGATGCGGAGCGGCTGCAGGCCCTTAGCAGTACGAAGCCCATCCCTTTTGTTCGCTTTTTCTCAGAGGTTGAGTTTGAGGTACAGGTGCCTCATCCGGGTAAGAAGACAAAGATTATCCCCACCGTTCTCACACGTGCATACGAGGAGCACACGCGTTGGCTTATCCCTGCGAAGTCGTACATTGATATTCAAGTGGAATTCTGTTGTGATCGGGCTGGGGATTACTCGATCCCGTGCACCTTTGGCATCGTAGGGACCCAGCAGACATGGGAGCTTGCTGTGAAAGCGCTTGCTGCCGTGCCGGATATATGCCGTGATGATAAGATCATCTTCCCAAGCGTCCGATCGCGACCGCCGGCGAGCGTCCCTCTTTCTAATGTCTTTATGCAGTCCAAGATGACGTACTACTTCGGCTCACTCCTTGTTCCCTCACCCAATGTGAAGAGTAAGCGTGGGGATCGCACCTCATCCTTTCATATAAACTCCCATACTTCTCCTAACAATGTCACCGTCCTGCCGCATCCAGGTACCCCGATAGGGAATCATGGCGAGGTAAAGCTTACTTTCGCCAACAACGGAAGCTTCCCTTGCGAGGTGAACTTCAGCTTTCTGAAAGAAAAGGAGCGGACCTTTGGGTTTACACCAAACAAACTTCATTTGGAGGTTGGTGAAACTCAGACAGCCGTCCTGAACGCTGCACCCGAGACGGTTGGTGAAATCACCAATACGCTGATCGCGTGCGTAAGCGGTAACCCAACCCCCTGGCTTGTACATTTGTCCTGCATAGGCTCGAGGCCCTCGCTAAACCTCGATGGCAAGAAAGAAGCAACGATTGACCTTGGCCGCACCATTATTCAACGCCACTCCCAGCGAGAAGTCACCTTTGCGAACACCAGCAGCATGCCGATCCGATGGAAGTTCATTGGGTTTGAAAAACTACCCGCGGAATTGCAATTATCCGCCACATCCGGCGTGCTTGACATTAATGAAACGCAGCCGCTGGTCGTTTCCTTCGTTCCGACCACGACATGCCTGCACCAGATTACGCTGCAGGTGCAGGTGAGCGATTCCAACCTGAAGCACATCGTCTACGAAACCCTCCCGATCCTGATAAAAGCGGAAGGCCATGACGTCATCATGGAATGGACGCGCGAGGTCGACTTCAAGCTCATGCACGTCGGCGAGACGAAGAAGGAGACGATCCGGCTTCTGAACAAGGGCCCCTACGACGTCGGCTACGTCCTGCGCTACCCCAAACGTCTGGCGAACGTGCTGTCGCTGAGCTCGCAGAAGGGTGTGATTCGTGGGATGCTGGGCTACAAGGACGCGGCGGTCGCGAAAATCGAACTCACCGCGCACTTCGACCACGAAGGGGAGATCTCCCCGAAGCTCGGCCAGCTCGAGCTCGCCTTCTTCGAGGTCGGGGTGGAGGAGCTGCTCTACCCGATTCAGCTCCTCCCCGTCCGTGGGGAGGCCTGGTACACCCACTGCRCCCTCAAGCCGAGCGTCATCGACTTCGGTTCCTG
>AIHY01000785.1:0-14364 GCA_000331125.1 Phytomonas serpens 9T
CAGCAGGGTATTAACAGTTTTCAGGACAATACAGGTGCTACAACGATTAGCATCGCGCATCGCTTATCAACAGTTCGAAACTGCGATCGCATTATTCTGATGCATTCTGGCCATGCTATTGAACAAGGAAGCCATGATGAACTTATTCGCTTAGGCGACAAATACAAGGCGCAATGGGAAGCCTACAACAAGTCTTTTCAGTAAAGCAAAATAAAAATGAGTGTGTGCGAATTCCTGAAGGGGGGAAACACACGAAATTTATGAGTGCTAAAGGAAGTATTACTCCCCTCCTTCCCTCCCCCCACATGTACAAGATAATATAAAGAGTAATGCCATTCTCTGAATTTAATATATTAATTTGATGTATGTATTCATTATTACATGCGTAAACCGTGACCACCATTGTATGTTTGATGAATATATGAAGAATTCAATTTTCCCTACGTACTTTACATTTTTTCAAAAAAGTACCGTGAGGGTAAATTTGCATCACTGTAAATCGGCAAGCTAAGAAAGTAAATAAATATATAGGCTACTTATATTACAATATCTTATTGTATTGCAGGAAATGAAATTACGTTTAGTCTAATGATAATATTAATTTTGTTTGGATGCTATTAAATTTACTGAATGATAATTCAAGCAAGACTGCTACTTGCCCTGTATAGTTTTACTTCTCAGTACCTAAATTCAGGCTATTGTTAATTGGCTTGAATGCGCAAAAGAACACCGTAATTTTATAATCTTACCTTTTAGTTAGTAAATAAAATTAGTACCATTTATATATACATGCTCACATCTATATGTGTATATGTGAAACTCATCTCCATATTTACTACACTTCATTGTCGTTGTATCTGAAAGTTACAACATAAATCTCTATAATATCTAAAATAAATCTTTGCATCTTTATTCATTCGATGCCAATTGCTAAAATCGAAATAACATCTTGAATAAAAAATCTATTAGTTGCTCCACTTCTATTATTAACAATTATAAATATTTGCATTTTTTTTTCTGACGCTTATCTTCATTCTAATCTCATATTTTACGACGTATCATTTCATTTGCTCTTTTTGCTTTATCATTCCACGTGTAACAGATGCTAATAGTAATCATATAGAGTTACGAGATATTTTCTGCATCTTTTCTTTATATTTGTGACATAAACATACATTCTGAACAAATAAAAGTGTATTATCAGTTTATTGACTCTGGGGGAGATTCAGAAGGGATACATTCGATGTTGAAGAGGTCAGCATCAATTTAGACTTTTCCCTGTGCAAGTGGGGATGTAAAGTCGCTCTTTCGTGTTGAAATGATAGGTGTGTTCCCATCATATCTCTCTTTATTAATGGGTATGGGAAGGTGTTTATGATGAGGGAGCCCCATATAAGCTCCCTCGTGAATGTGACCCTTGACAGGTCTGAAATACATGATCCACAAGTACTACGAAGGGCAATATCAATACATGAATCATTGAGGGCAATCGTCTTTCGTGCAAGCTAGAGATGTTTGATTGGAACTGCGTGAGATCAAGCCCAAGAGGTATTTTTTTCATCATAACACTATTGCTGCTTTTCTTAACTTTTTTTTTTTTTTTAGGATAGATAACGCTAGAATAATTTCATCATTTGCTTATGAATCTAATTTCCTTGGTCTTGAATAAAATACGACCATTTTTTAGCACTTTGAATCCTTGATTTATATAGTAGCTTAGCTAAATAGGCACTTGTGAACTGCAAGTCTTGTAGGGCTAAGGATTTTATTCTCTTTTGAGGCTTGCCGTTAATTCGTGATTAATCTGAAATTAATGCACGTCTAGTGTGTAGTTTATGCAAATGCTGTACCAGTTCAAGTAGCCTACGTGGTAGCATAGTTCTTTACTAAGCAGTGGCAGCTCCACAACCGTAAGTGTGCTACCTTTTCGTTAGTTTGTTGCAGATAGCAACAAGATATTTTTTTATTGGGAGGGCTAGAGCCACCTCTTCAACTTTGAGGTCTACTACGAGATTGCTCTGAACCGAATTGATCATGCAATACATAGCACCTAGTATTACTATCGCTTTGATAAGAATTTCCTTATTGTTAAATTTTAAGTGGTCTGCATCTTTGATAAAAATAAAAATCATCAAGGATGGCGGCGTGCTTTGATGTTACCACAAAGACTGTTTAGAGATCAAGGCTTGCTTTTTACACATCCCGTTGCTGGTTTTACTAGCTTTCGACTCCATTGGCGGTGTGTGAAGGAAGGTATAGAGGGTCAGGAATCATTTTTACATCGATTCATTACCGTATTGCAGATTAACATTTATGAAAAGATTTTGTATCAATTTCATCACATGAAATATATATTTCAGAAATGTGTTAAAACTTAAGGATCCCGATATATTGAATTCCGTTTTCAGTCGAGCTGGGGTGCCCTAATGTGGTAGTGGGTGCGCCGGATTGGCTCATGAAAGGTGTCTCTTCGTTTTGGCTGATTGAGTCATGCGTGAGATTTGCGAATTATTGAAATGAGTTTGCTGTTCAAAGTCACGAATAAATTTGAATACAACGCTGAAAAGCATTCAGCTGCATCTAGGAGTAATCTCAGCCTAGTTTCTACGAGTATTGGTGGGGACGGCAACGCCATATGGAGGATCCTCCTCAAGATGATGTTCAATCTTCGGCTTGTTTTCGTCTTGCTAGCGGAAAAGGGTAAAAATGCTGTGATATAGTATGCGCTTTCTCCATATCAACACAATTATCACATCCCTGCGGAGGGAACTAAGTGCTGAGGAAGACGTAACAAAAAATGTTTCCCATCAGCCAAGGAACAAATCTACACATGTTGTTGTCGGTTATCATATATTAGGTGGTGCCTTGTGATAACATGTTCACTCTATCATGCCACAAACACCTCGTGAAGATCCACCAAAATTGCGTTGTAGGGGAACTATTGCAAAGGTTGGGGCTGAAGGAGTAACATATATGCCCCATTGTACTGAGCTGATGGGACTGCTGTACTGCACCTATAAATCTGACATGAGCCGTATTTTTATTCCGGAGCGCACTGCTTATGTTTGATTTTTTCGTTTCGGTTATGAGATTCTTTGAAATGCTTCCTAACATGCGCACAAACATCATACATACTACCCATCTTATTGGATCTCATCGTAGAGGATACGACAATCGTACCTAATCTGATAAACGATCGTTTTTTTCAGTAGTAAATTTTCTGTTAGTCCCACTTTTAGTCATTGGAAAATAGCAAGTACAACACTTCAACCCTTGACAAAGGGAGCGCTAATGCATTGCAGAGTAATGTCGGCATATAAAAAAAGCTGAAATGCATCACCAGGAAGCATCGCATGTGTAGCAACAGCAGCAGTGCACTGAGATTGAAGAAATCGGATGCATAGTGTTGAGGCTAAATCAAAGGTTGTGCAAAATTGGCTGATTAGGCATAAGATTAATCGAAAAGTGTCAAATATGCTCATAAGAAATACGCACGACCATGATTCGTTTCTCTAGTCACAATCGATACAAAAAGGTGACCAAGAGGCGGGAAGGTGGGATTTAGTAGTTAATTTTATCGTGCCTAGCACTTCCGAATAATTTAGTTTCGTTTTATTGGAGGTAAAGAAAGAATGAAGGCCATCTAAGAGCATTTCGATGTGCTTTGTTGTATCAAGTTCAAATCACGAAGGGGAAAAATACTGGCACATGTTCATCTACTATATCTATTTCATTTTTCATTAAATGCACTAGAGTATTCACATTCAAGATTGCTTCTATAAAATTATCGCTTGCAATACGCGCTACACACAAACACACACATATATATAAATATATATATTTATATACAAATAAACTCCAAAAAGAAAGAACTAATAAATAAAGACAACTGATAAGGTGATAATGTCTCAGGACCCCAACATTAACGCAATGCTTTTGAACATGTGTGCCAAGGCTCAGGATAGTGCCAAGCATGCCGATACAGCTTCAACCCCCACCACACCTGACCCTGCTGGTAGTGATGTTGTCATTGTTGATGACAACTCCAATAATGCCCCCGTTAGGGAGTCATCTTTGCCAGCCTTAAGGTCCATCGACGACGCACCAGGTCCTGCCAAATCAGAAGATACGCCACCGCCAAATGTCACGGTTGAAGGTCGAAATCCAAGGGATTATGAATGGCTGCGTGAGGCGTTGGTCTCTGTCGAGTCTCCTGAGCGTCAGGTAAAGCGGCTTCTTGACACAGTGGAGAAGCCGGATCTGACAAAAGATGAGATAATCGAAGCTTTGGAAGAGCTGTCGGATCTGGTTGAGGATATCAACTGGGCTACTGAATTCGCGCTCATGGGCGGACCCAAACGTATGCTAATTTTGCTTCAAAATTTGGACAAAAATGGTTCTGAAAGGTTTGCGGAGGGCACCAGTGCGGTTCGCGCTGCTCTAGCTTCTATCGTTTCGCATTCCTCTCAGCAGCATGGACGTGTTCAGCAATGTTTCGCTGATGCAAAATGGGCGGATGTTATCGTCCCAATGCTCTTGAAAGAAGAGTCTCCCACGACTCTTGCAGCGCTTTTACATGCATGTAGCTGTTTGTGTCGTAATTTTGAGCCGAATACTATTTCTTTTCTACAGCATAGCGGCATGGAGGTTCTAACATCCTTACTTCAGCGGAAGCGCCAGCCCAGGATTGTTGGTGACCCCATTGATAACAAAATTTTAGGTCGCATTTTCTTCTTCGTGGCCTATCTCGCAAGCACTGGTGTTTCGTCTGAGAAACTTATTAAGCTTACTTGTGAACATGTCGAAAGATCAGCTGACAAGAACAATGATAATTACGGCGTTGAAAGTATGCAGCGCTCTGCAGCAATGGCACTATTAGAGCTTACCAAGAAAAGTCCTAGCTTGGTGAAGCGGCTAGTGCGGGAGTGTATGGCCAAACAGTTTCAGGCTTGGAGGCAACTTAATGTGTGTGCAGAGGATGAGGACCCACGCCGCGCTCTCACCGATGAGCTGGAAAAGTTAGGTTAATGAGAAGGGTGCGCAATTTTTAAGAAAGTATTTATCTTTATTTGGTTAAATGATATATTTAAAATTTAAAATGTGCGTCAAGGTTTTATTTTAATATTAGGAGTAAATTTTGATTAGATACATCCAGGGTATCACAACGTTACTGTTGGAGAAGATATAATTGTGGCACCTTTTTACATCAATAAGAGTGTCTTAGCAAATTTCATTTCTACATTTTCACCTTTCAACCACTCCTTTACTCTTTTTGAATGTTATATGTGAGGGTTGATGGCCATAAAATGAGAAATAACAGAAAACCATTAAAATAGTTAACTAATCAAAGGGAGATATAATAAACTGATAGTGAGGAAGTTATGCTCTTATCTGATATCATTATTTTCGGGACATTGCCTGAAGATCTGCTCCAAAACTTGTCCCATGGGAGCGTTTTTTGCGCGTTTCAAGGTATTTCTATAAATGAGGATGATACCAACGAAGAAAATCATACCATGGGAAGGAAGTCGATGATACTCGCATCGGACGCGGGCCTGCGTTTTACGCATAGCGGGGAAGCAAAGCAGTGGTGTGCACGGCTAAAATCCTTTCAGCATCAATACTTGGGGAATGTTGAAGTAGTGCCACCTACAACATTGCCTGATCTTTCTTTAAACCCCTTTTCAAACTTCACATCGGAGTGCATGAAGCATGCGTTGGTGCTTGTGGAGGATTCGTGGGAATGCAACAAACTGTCTTGCCTCAAGGCTTCAGCTCCGTCTCAGTGTGACGGAATGGAAAATGAGCAACGTAAAATCCAAAAACCACAAGCTTTGTTGGACTCTAAATCTTTACAGCAGGAGATTATATCCTCATCTACGGCTACGAATACAAGCATTTCAAATACCTTGGAAGTAGGCATGGGTTGTGGAGTCATACTGCCTCAAGCATCTCTAGAGAGTCTATTAGAATCAATTCAGCATCGTGCGCTGGTCCTGGCGGTAGCACACTACTTGGCCCCTTCTCCACGTTCCATGAAAGAAATCTTAAGCTACATCCTCTCATCTAGATCAACATTGTCAAATAGCTCTAAAACTCTTCGTATACATAGTAATGATGTGATTCCTATCGAATTCTTTTCCTTACTTACTTCAGGCGGGAAGCCTGCGTACCATCCGGAGGATGTACAGAAGGTTGTGGAGTTACTAGCATCCAAAGGTATTTCTAGTGCGCAGTTGGAGCTTAAGACTGAGGGCTATGCTCTTATCGATCTAAATAATTATGATAGCAAGCTTACAAAACAGCGGGTGTCGAATCGAGCCTTTCCCAAACTCGCGGCAAATTCTCAGAGCGCCATGCAGTATGCAACGCAGCTGCGTGAGATGGAGCTCTATGTAGATCGGGACTTGTTCGCCCGCGGCCGTGGGATTATGAGTGGGTTGGGAACAACTAGTACGAATAAAAGAGATCGCTCAGATAGTGTGGAGGACGGCCACGATGAGGACGAGAATAGACCGAGTGAAGTGAATAAGCATCCCAGAGAGGATGATCCCACAGAAGCAAAGGTGCTAGCACAATACACAGACCTTTCTCAGTGTGGTATTGAGTGGGAAAGTGGCGATCTTGCGTTGCTGTTCTCCAACTCGGATTTCCACCTCCATGAGAGCATGGAAATCCTTAAAAGTCGTCAGGCGGTACGGCTATCACTTCTTGAGGAATCTTTCAGACAGTGCCAACTCCCCCCGATGATGATTGCCTCTGATGAACAACTAACGGAGGCGCTGCGGGACTACCAGAGTCTCTATGAGTTTTATCAGATCATGATGAAAGGCATGGAGTCGCATGGCCAGGTGAGCCACAGGGCAAAGGCTTGGTACGATCGCATCGGACCAGAGCGGAGGTCCGAAAGCTTGATGCAGCAACTAAAGGAGTGGTGGGTACGGCAGCAGCAACAACGTGAAAAATGGCTCCCTGTGTATGCGTCATTGCAACAAGAGACATTTAATCTGGAAAAAGAGATTATGAAATACTTAGACCTGCGTAGCCTTGGGGTTATCTAAAAGAGGAGAGTTGCTACAACACACGTTGGAATTATTTTCTGATCCCTGATCACTGTTCTTATTATTTTAGCATTAACGTACTGGGGGGTTAAGTGTCTGATTGATGGAGAAGAATTGTACGTTGCTTTAAATTTTATTTTTATTTTCAAGTCAAAATTTTAATTAAGTAAGTCGACATTATATTTTATTTAACCATAAATAGGCTTGAAAAATCTAACATAAGAGTGTCCAAAAAGAGAAGAAGAGGCGGTTCACTTTTTTGTCTGGTGAGATGAATAAATCAAGCTTATCAACTTTGCACAATAATGAAAACATTGGCAAACCAATGAGTTCCACGCGTAGTGACGGGGATGCAGGTGCCCATGAAAAGCATCCGTTTCGGGATGTGAGGCAGGCTGAAATCCCTCCACCTTACCCTAATTGCGCTGAGGGCCATTCCCTACTTCCAACTGCAGGCATGCAGTTACAACCGGAGCTTAACATACCTGCCCTACAAGACGGGAAAACACCTGAAAAATATATGCTAGAGGACCACATTAGTTTTCTTCGCACTATCTCAGCTTTCCAGCACTACAAAAAACAAGCCATGGGCGTACGTGACATGCGACACGAAAACTTCTTAACACTACAGAATAAACATCGTGACTTGCTATGCATTCAATTGGATGCAATGTTTGAGCGCTATTCTGAATGCATTCAAGCTAACAGCAATTTTTTAGATGCCATCTGCAACTCTGGTGAGGAGCTCTTCAGAAGCTACTGGCCGGAGGGGACGACTGTACGAATGGAGGACGTACCGCCGCCTACTTCACTAGATATGGATAAAGTCTTTTCGACTCTGCGTCAATTTGTGCGCGACTGGGCTGGTGAAGGAGCTCCAGAGAGGGATTGTGTCTACAGTCCTATTCTAGACGCACTGGAGCGCTGCTTCCCTAACCGTCAGCAACGGCTGAGTAAACGTATTTTAATTCCGGGTGCGGGACTATGTCGACTCTCTGTGGAGCTCGCGTTGCGTGGGTTCTTTGCCCAAGCAAATGAATTCAGTTACCATATGCTCATCGCGGGGGACTACATTCAGAATCATGTCACAGAGGCATGTCAACATAAGATTTTCCCCTATAGCGATACTACCTGTAACTTAGTCAATCGTGCTGATCAGTTTGTCGAGGTGCTCGTACCTGATTTATGTGCGTATGAAGCGATTGATGAGCTTCAGAACAAGGGTTTAGATTTTGGCGAGCTCTCTATGGTCGCTGGCGAGTTCACTGAGGTTTACTCGAAGCCGAGCCAACACAAAACGTGGTCAGCAGTTGTCACGTGCTTTTTTATTGATACCGCACACAATATCATTGAGTACTTGGAGATTATCTACAACTTATTGGTCCCCGGTGGCTATTGGGTGAACGTTGGACCTCTTCTATACCACTTTGCCGACAGTGTTGAGGACATGTCGATTGAGCTGTCACTTGGGGAGGTACTGACAGTGGCACAGCGCATTGGTTTTGTCTTGTTGTCCTCTCCAACGTTCATTGATACAACATACACGAATAACCAGCGCAGCATGAGACAGTTAGTATACCGATGTGCATTTTTCTTACTCCAGCGTCCACTTACTGATGAACACAGAGAGCTTGGAAATGGCGGTGTTTGGAATCTATCAGCGTAACATGCTTTATTAGAGTGAAAGAAAGCCTGCATGCTCTTTTTTATTTTTTCCCCATGCATGTTGGTGTTTAATGAGAGGAATTTCTATAACAGATTAAAGTTCATCGCAATAGAACTTGGAATCTTAAAAGTGTTTTATAAGGCAATGAGCGTCCTAGTGATACATTGTGAATGGTACAAAAGATATTCACCATAAATGACATTTTTATCATCCATCCTATTTCTTATTGTTGTCTTGCAATTCATCAGGAAAAAATGACTCCATCCCCCTCCCCCCTTCTCCCCATCAAAAAGAAATTCTTTTACATGTGAATTTAATTCTTTACGATCGAATTATTCTTCCATAGAATTACAAAATGGGGACAACTTCCAAGGGTTGCGGATCTGACGGATGTAGAACTACTAATAATGCGCTAATATTGTGTGTGTGGTGCATGTGTAGAGGTGTGTGTGTGCGCGTGTGCATGTGTGTAAAGCGGCTGTAAAAGAATATAATATGAGTTTGATGTAAATCAAACTTTGTGATAAATTAGGATAGCTAATATTCTAATGATTTCATACGTAGGGATTAACGATATTGATATTTACTACTTTAATTATTGATTGACGTCATTTTTTACTTGTTTTCTCAAGGTTTATATCGAGTGAAAAATATTCATGAAAAAGAGTATTCTCGCAATTAAGCCGATACGTGTATATGCATGCACGTAGGTGGAAGCTTATTCAAATAGGAAGAAATCTACTAATAGACGGAATCACTTAGTACTATCATTATATTTCTTGACCTTTTTTTATTCAATAATGGTCTCGAAAACGTACCTGATTTTGCGTAACTAGGTACCATTGGACTACACTATTCAAGAATCTTTAAACGCACTGTATTTTTAAATCAATATTAAATTCTGCTCGCCGTCGTCTTGAAAAGTATAGTTCTCACATAAGGTGTATGCAAAAGATATTCTTCCTCAAGCGTTGACAGAGTGAGGGGGGTATAGCACTGACATGCCCATAAGTTTTTCATAGAGCTTAGTGAGAGTTACTTGTTCATATGTTATTATATGTAGTTATCCAGTGTGAAGAATCGGAGCTTGATATTGGTTTCTTTTCTGGAACTGTGCTCTAGTATGCAGCCTTAAAAAGTGTGCGGATAACCATTTCGTCTGCTTCATGGTCGCGTATTACAAGGGGGTTCACTTTTCTTTTAGTTTCATATTGCATTTTTTAATCTCCTTGTTATAATATTACTATCGGTGAGAGCAAAGATTATGGAGTAAATTGCTTTGATTAAAACTTTCACTCATTACATATCTTTCCAACGATTAATGTTTTTTTCTAGTATTCCTTTATTGTGGCATTCACCCTCCAGAAAAGATAAAGATAAAAAGAATAGGAATTTTATATTTCAAACGATGGGTGATTCCGTACCGAAAAAAAATGGCAGAAAGTCCTCTGACAAGCAGAAAGAGAGCCAACCTGCACGTCAGCCTTTTTTATTGACTCGTGAAGATGTGCAAGCTGCGTTTGAGTTTTTTGACACCCAGCAATGTGGTTACTTGAATGTGAGCACCCTAAAGGCCAGGCTCTCCGCCTTCTACCCAGACCTTACTAGCAAGGAGTACCACTTTCTACTTGATAGCGTAGGTGTTGTGAAGGGAACAGCTGGTACGAGCGCCACTGCCGGCAGCAGCTCTGGTAGCAGCACCATCACGATGAATCAGCTCTGGGAAATTATTGACATGTATCAAGGGGTACTCACCAGCTATAATCTTGAGGGGTCTTTGCTAAATCAACAGGTAGAAAACGCTGCCGCGTCGAGGCGCAAGTCCAATACCAACAATATGGTACCCACCACAAAAAAGAATGGTGAAAGTAACGCAAACTCAATGGCTGCGATAGCTGCTGTCGTTGCATCCACAAACAACATTGACTTTGATCCCGTGCAGGAAGCCTTTCGTGTTTATGATCCCTACGGAACAAACTACGTTAATGTGAAAACTTTGGCTTACATCATGGCCCGCATCGGCTTTGGTGAGCTAAATGATGAGGAGCTGGATATTCTAGTAAAAACGGCTGATTTTGACCGCGATGGGAAAATTAGTTTTCAGGACTTTCGACGGCTGGTTGAAATGAGGACGGAACGCATGAACAAGAGTTGAAATGGGAATGCATTCTTTTTTCTGCCATTTTCACCTTTTGTGAAGCTGTATCCCTTCTCCATTAGCGTTTCATCTTTTTCCTTCTCATTTATGCCGTACATATTTCGTATAATGCATGTAGAAATAGATGGTGTTATCTTTTTTTAAAAAGGACTTAATCGCCTGAGTAGATATCAGAGAAGCATGTACATTACTAACTTTTTTTTTTGTATCAGTGCAGACCTTTGCTTTATGGATAAGTGTATGAGGATGAGGCACCATGCTGTGTGTGCACTGAATTTCTTCGGTTGCATATGTAGTTACAATTTTGTGATTGACTTATGGTCTTCGTTTTATTTTTTACATATACAAACTGGGAAGAAGCTCAGTTTGAGAGGATCTCATTCTAGCATCCACACACACACACACACATCAAATAGGAGAAGGGAAAGAACACCCTAAGACCAAGGTATTTCAATGTCGTCGTCTGATGACGTTGGAAATGCTCCAGGTCGTTGTGAGAATACGACAAAGAGTGATGGTGCATTCGTCGTGCCAGCTGCTGACGCAAGCTCTGAGACCACCAACGTGGGCCAAAACGACGGGAATAATGGCGACTTATTTCAATTCATTGTGAAATTGCGCGACAGCTTACCTGTTGATACCGGAGCCCTTATGCCGATTAATGAGCTTCTTGAGAGACTCAAGAACACCCAACCAGATGTCTTTGTGGCTCTTGATCGGCTAAGAGAAGCAGCTCGTGCGGTTTCGAAACCGAATGAATCCGTTTCAGTCCATTGGAAGGAAAGAGGAAATAAAGAATACTCCAGAGGAATGGTCCAGGATAGCATACTGTCTTACACTCATAGCTTGACTTGCGCCGAGACGGATGCCACGATAGCGACTATGCTTAACAACCGGAGCACAGCCTTTTTTAAGTTAGGTCAGTATGTTAACGCATGCTTGGATGCTCATCGCACGCTTCACTATAAGGCTGACTACTGGAAAGCTCTACATCGCCGTGGGCGCGCGCTAGAGGAACTAGGATTTAAGGAGGTTGGCCAGAAAGATATTATGGCGGCCTTGGATGAGTCTCTCGAGCATGGCAACTCATTCGACACGATTGAAAGAATCCTAGGGGATGTGGTGAGGTGTCAGTCTGACTTAGTCTTGCCCCCTCGAGTGACTCTCTGTGCGCCCCTGAAGGTGGAGCGGACGGTGCAGGGACGCGGGTTGGTTGCCCGGCGGCGCCTGGACTGTGGGACTGTGTTGGAGGAAACCCCCTATGCTCTGGTGGCGCGTGCCGAGGTGCTGCTCTCTGCCTGTGCCTACTGTCTGCAGCACACTAGCTGTCTTTATCCTGGGGATGTTTTTCGCCGTGCGGGAATCAAATCACGTGGGTTGTTTTGCAGCGAGACGTGTGCAGAGGCAGCGTGGCGGTATTATGGGCAGTTCGAATCCACTAATACGTTCTTCCTCATGTGCCCGAACGATGCTCTCCTGGCGACAAGGCTTGTGTTGTGTGGAGAGCGACAGTTCCCGGAGGTGGAGCTGAACAACGCTGAGCCAGACTTTGACGAACTGAGTCAGAACCATTTTGGCACCACACACATGCAGACGTTGACAACCTTTTCGAAGGAACTGCAGGATAATGCTGTGGTAGGCGGCTACGAGTCGATAGTGGCAGCCATCGGGTTATATATGGGAGCTTTCACATCATCCGAAGCTGAACTTGTTCGCAAAGCCCAACGACAGCTCAATTCCAACGCGTTGGACGTGGGCTTTAT
This sequence comes from Phytomonas serpens 9T, assembly GCA_000331125.1. NCBI lineage: Eukaryota > Euglenozoa > Kinetoplastea > Trypanosomatida > Trypanosomatidae > Phytomonas > Phytomonas serpens. The sequence continues at coordinate 12,649 of AIHY01000785.1, forward strand.
CCTGCGTCTCGGCCAGGGAAAGGATCTAAGCATGGGAAGTCAATCCATATTATATACCAACAGTAATGCGCAATTAGGAAAAGCGATGTACGCCGTCGGCTCTCTTTTCAACCATGCTTGCGACCCAAATTGCTTTGCCTCCTTTGTGGGTGGTCCGCGAGGGTCGAGTCCTAAGCTTGTTGTGAGGGCCATTAGGCCAATCATGGAGGGTGAGGAGCTAACCTTGGCCTATGCTGGGATCGATGCGTTTCACTCCCATAGTTTGCGAAACCGCTTGCAGACGCTGCGCAACCGCTTTGGTTTCATCTGTCGCTGCATGACCTGCATGAACCAGGTAGACGAGTCCGTTGGCACTGAAAGCAAGGACCATTACATCAAAGCGGCTGACTACTACCAAAAGGGATGCAAGTTGACACGCAATGGAAAGTACGACACGGCTGTGACGGTCTTACTTCAAAGCTACGAGATCGTAATGCGGTACATTTGCCCGCCGCCGAACCCACCGCAGATGATGGTGCCCAAGACGCATAGGGCACTTGCTTTGGCGTACTACCATATGGACAACCTGGATAAGTGTGCAGAGCATCTGAAGGCCGCACTGGAAACCGATCTTTTGATCCATAAAACAGATCGCCGAGTAGAAATGATCAATGAATACACCCGTTTGGCCGCCATTGTGCAAAACACCGAGGAGCGAAAAGTTTACGGTGAAAAGGCTGTTGAACTTTTGCGGCTTTTTTACGCAGCATCACCGCTGCTGATGGTTGAGATAGCTAGTGTTCAAGCAATCTATAACACTATGAGCGTAAATGGAAATGAATCGCAAAAATAATGAAAGTGAAAGAGCAACATCAGGTAAATAACATAACCAAATCGTACACTTTCAATTTTTTTTTTGAATGCTGACTTTTGTTTTAATGACTTCAATTCAGTTCGCTTTTCCCCTGGATTCCCACTATCATTGTCCCGACGAGAATTAAAAAGTCACCCTTTGGCGACATTTGCACCTTCCCTTTCCCTTTTATTTTAGCAATAAGATTCTGCTTTTGTTTTGCATTATAGCCCGTAGTTTTATTTGCAAAGATTATCTAAATAAATAAAGCAGGGTATAATTAAAAGCTTTAATTATCTTACCCATATTTGAGCTCCATATAGTGGAATAGTTCCTTTTCGCTTGCTATTTTTTATTTAGAGGTACTCTCTGAGATGCTTCGGTGTTGTATGGGCAGGCTGGTCTTACTGCGGCCACTCGCACCATCCTGGGGCATTCGCTATCATCGTGTACTCCCTTTTACGCCAGTTTCATCAATAAGTTTCCGATACAGCAGCTCCTCTGGTATGCCCAACCCGAACTCTGGTGCCAACGATCGTGAAGGTAATCAGGATCTTAGCGGAGTTGAAACATCAAGCACTAGTAGCACCCAGTTTAGGGATGGGGAAACCCCCAGTAAAGGGACTGACAGCTCGATACCGCAGGAATTGAATAATGAAGGCAAATCCAATGACAGATTACCCTCCGCGGGTGGTGGGGGCAGCAGTGGTGCATCCGGCCCAAAAGATTCCCACTCTAATATTAAGATCACATTACCCGAGGACAAAGGCAGCGTCCCGAAGGGGTTTGAGTCTTTTTATGCGAAGCCGCTGCTTTCGAGGATGTCACCACAACACAAGCCGAGCGATTCTATTGTGCGTGCCTATAGTGTATTGCCGGAAGAG
>AIHY01000789.1:0-22929 GCA_000331125.1 Phytomonas serpens 9T
TTCCTGCTATCATAACTATGCTTATAGCTGTTTAACAGCGTTCAAACACCTTATATAAGGTCTCAACTGTTACCACCGACTGTATGTCTCCATTTGTAAGGAGATCAGCAGACGGTATAAACAGCTTCTTATTTCGCATGCAAGGGAATAAGCCAAAACGGATGAGATTGCTTAATCTTTCCAAAGACGTTGGGCCACTCTCCAAGGCATTCTGGGTACCTTCCTGCGTTCTAGCCGAGGAATGTGATGACGAAGTAGGCAAACAGGCTTGGGTAGAGTTCCCTGATACACAGCTAACACGCTCAACAGCAGCTTCAGCACCCTCAGGGCATGAAGACGAGCCCTCACTATCCGATTCCTCATCGATTGGCACCAGAAGCCCATAGAGAATATCTGCTATATGGTGAGCAATCGATGTGAAGCATCTGATCTCCGCCTCCACCTCACGCTCCTGATCTAGGAAATGACTCTTCCCTGGTGTATTTCCTGGATATGCATCATCGCCGCAGCGCGGTGTGGCAGGTGAAGGATAGGGGACCGCATCAGCCAGCTGCCACAGGAACAACGGCACGGCTCTCAGGTACGGTGCCCAAGACGCATTAAGGCCGTGGGGAAGCGCCATAAGGTATTGCGCATCATCCGTGAGAACAATGCTGAAGTAATCATTTAGCATATCACGCCAAAGGCTTAAGCGTTGCACAAGAGAGCAGACATATTTTTTAGTAGCCAACTTCGCCTGAGCGGTGCTCCACATAAGGAACGGCGCCGCAGTCATCAGCTCCTCGACCTCCAAGCGGAAATCCCCATCGTGATGATTTAGCTTTTCATTGCTGTCACGTTGCAGTGATTGTTTTGTTTCCTTCGAGGTGGTGAACGACAAGTTTCCTAATTGCCCTGTGTTACGATCCGCCGGGAGATCCCCGTGCTTGGCTTCTTCTCTTGAGGCCACGCGATCAATTAGGACAAGCCATTCGGAGCTGCTCCTTTCGGTATATCTTGTCGATCCGCCTGTTGTGCCACATTCGTCAGAAACGCACACACGGAGAAGTTGAAGTAGCCCTTGTGAGGGGGGAACCATGCCTAACGTATCATGTTGCAGCGCAAATAATAGAGCCTCCTGTACGGATATTGGCTTGACAAAGGATAAGAACGGTGAGTTCGGCAGACTTGATTGTGCCCAACGCAGAAAAATGCGTTGATAGACAATTTCACGGACCAGTGGCAGAATGCGGACGAGGAGCAGGCTGGTATTGTACTGCGCAAGGAAGCAGTACTCATCGACGATCCCAACAAACGACAATCCATCGATAAGGTTCTGCACTGCAGCGCTGGTCTGATAACAGATCTCTTTAGCAATCACGCTGACACTCGTCAAGACATGATCCTCGATCTCTGGGGCTATCATAACGTGTGAAGTGTTGGCACCCGCCTTATCCACCTCACTGAGGTCATCTCCCTTCTGCCCCCCACAAGCCATGGAATTCTCTCCCACCTCGTTACAAGATAATGCATTAGAACGTTTGATATCAACCTGCTCAACTGCACCTAAGCAAGGCTCTGATGAAACTACGGATTCTTTCTGTTCACTCTGACTACTTATTTTAGCATGTGCCCCATGGGCTCCACTGTCTTTCACAAGATCATCTTGCTCCTCGTGGCAGCAGATCCCAACTTGCGTACCAAATGGTGATGAGGAGGCTGCCACATGCGCTTCCTGGGTGCTCAACTCTCGGCGAAATTTTTTGAATTCCAACATAATTTTGCTACCGTCATCGTCATCAGTACTTTCGTCTCCGGATTGATCTATACGTATTAGGCAATCACGATTTTCAATTTTCCTCAGAGAAGAATCCGGAATCGCCGACGGCTCTTTCACATCATGATCCATAGATAAATGAGGCGGTAGATTGGAATCAAGATGAAGGGAACATGAAGAAGAATATGTCGGAGGAGCGGAGTCGCTGTCACCGGCAAAGGGGGCTCGACTGGTACCCCTAGCCACTAAATCCAAACCCAACCCAACAGGTGTGGTGCATCCCTCTCGTTTCGGTTCAGTGTCCAGGGGAGATGCTGTCGCGCCGCTTAGGTCAGGCCGCACCGCAACATATACGGCTTCAGAAGAACACACCTTCGAGGGCTGTGTGGAATGTGTGCGGAAAAAAGCATCCAGTGCACCTTTCTGCGGCTCCACACGCACCACTGTGCAGGGCGCCACAGCCGTAGCTCGGGGGTCGGATACCCTTGTCGAAGCTAAGGGCTGCGAGAACGTTGAGACCCCTCCCGCACCTGAGCGCATTCGGTCCATCTGTGCATCCCTCTGGAGCGAATTCAAGGCCGCTTGTGATGATGACAACATGGTAGAATTACTGGCTTCCCTGCCAGCGGCATCGGCGGCACGTGCAGTCGCCTGCAGCGCAAGAGTGGTGGTCTTTCCAAGCGACATCAAGTCCACTTGGCGCTCTGAGGCCGCCTCCAGCAACGCCACACGTATAAGCTCCACAACCCGCCCAATCACAAGCTCTTCATCTAGGAGGTACACTTCTGTTTTCGTTGGATGCACGTTGACGTCAACACGATCTGGTGGAACGTTCACAAATAGCACGGTGAAGGGTCGGTTGCCTCCCGTTGGAACGGAGGCATAGACAGAGTCAATGGCCCGCCGAATCGCAGCACTTTCGACAAGCCGTTGATTAACAAACAGGCAAAAGTAGCCCTTTCGTGAGATTAGATTAGAATCACTCGTGTAACCCATGACCGTAAAAATTCCCTCCCCCATAGCACCCGAGAGAGACGCCACGTACTCGGATACCTTGCGCACGCGTTCCATTGCCTGTTCCTTCTCTCGATGCTTGTGGTCGGGGCAAGACTCCATTGATTCCCCCGCCAGTATCATTGATGAGTTTGCTGCTGCACTGGAGGAGACCCCTTCGCCCTGCATGTCACTCATATCACCACCCTCGCGTTCCCGATTAGAAAACAATCCGGTGGACCTCTTCGAAGCCTCGTACAGCTCCTTATCATAGTGAAAAATGAAACGCAAATTGGATGAGACGCCACTGCCATGAGATAGACGGATGTTATTCAAGGTGGTGGAAGACCTCGGAAAGGAAACACCGTCGCCCGCCCTGGATGAAGCCTCTTTCCGGCAAGAGAAACCGATGGCAGGAAACGCCAGGGCGTAGCGCGAGACGACATCCACCAAGCGGCTCCACTCCTCCACAGGGCGCAGCGCAGCCCGGCGGACTGCCGCGTTGTAAAACATCTTTTCTGCACGAATGGTGGTGCCGTGGTTGCCCGCACACGGCTCTGGGCTTCCCATAAGGTGACCATCAATGTAACGGCATCTCCAGGCGAGGGAAGAGTCTCCCCGCGGCGCCACCACGCGGGGCCGCGTCGTCGCCGTCACGCGAGAAACAAACGAAAGCGCGGCAAGGGCCTCCCCGCGGAAACCAAAGGACGAGATGCTCTGTAGATCCTCAAACTGTCGCAGTTTGCTCGTCGCGTACCGCTCGCATAGCAAAGGAAGGTCCTCGTAGGAGATGCCATGACCATCATCGCTCACTTGCAGCACATCAAGGCCACCCTCCTGTGCAATGACTTGAATGCAGGTGCAACCGGCGTCCAGCGAGTTCTCAATCAGCTCCTTCAGGGCCGCACTAGGCCGCTGCACCACCTCACCAGCCGCGATGCGGTTAATGACTTCGGAGGATAATCTTTGAATCCTCACATCTCGAGACATTATTATGATAAGGTAAATAATTTATTAAGTCTACTAGTGATCACTTCAAATACACCTTTAGTTTTCAGGATTGTGGTTCTAGCATAATTTTCCTTATTTACGCCTTCCGTTATCCTTTCTTGCTCATGAAATAATCTACTTTGGATCACCCCATATATATATGCATATATACGTATATATATATATATATATGTACTCTTTAATGTAAATTACTACCTTCTGTGAAGTGTCGCATTGATAACGAAGATGAGGAAAAGAAATGGAATCAAAATTAGAGATCCCATGTACGAGAAAGCCAACCCAACATATTGATAAGTAGTCGGACAGATTCCTTCCACAAGACGGAAAAAATGCAGGTATATATTTATTCAAAAATTTATTGATCAAAAAAAGAACAAATAGATTAATAACTATATTGAAAAACTTTTTAACTATAACAGGAAAAAATATTCATTAATAATCAATAACTTAATATTGAAAAAAAAATTGCAAAATATTTATATCTGATTGTGTGAATCTTTCTGTAGTTAGACTCAGCTACCCATTACATAAATTATCATCAAAAAGTGCATAAGTGGAAATATTCAGTGAAGAAAAGTAAAAGCTCCAAGCTAAGGCGACAAGCCTTCGCATCAATGGACCGAATAAACTATCCTAAAAGTATATTAAAATAAAATCTGATGCGGGTAAAAGTATAATTTTTCCTCTTATCACCTATACGACTAAATAGATATACTAGAGGCCAAAGGAAAGAACTATATTAAAAGATAAAAAAAGTACTTTTATTTCAAGGTATTTGGTTGCACCCTTCTCTTGGTATTAGAATCACCCTTTACAGCGGCCACTTTAACTCTGCCCTGAGGCGAAGGCGACGGTGACCTTGAAGTAGCCGGCCTTCGAATCACATTCGGAGTTGGCGCGCGGACTCTTGACTCTTCAGTGGGTACGTTCAGATAACGCCTACCCTTGGGGGCATTTTTCGTAACAGATGATGCAGTATCATCATTATCCTTGAAGTCCAACGAAATGGTAGCGACATCCGATTTGGAAGAGATACGACGATACTTAATGAACAACCACACGTTGCAAAAGAAAAGTATAAGGAAAATCAGGAGCAGAAGGGCAACACCCCCGTAACTCAATAAAACGATCAAACTATTATCTGGCTTTTCAGGTATTTTAAAGGCTTCCTTGGGTATAACTTTATTAGGCGTACTAGAGCTGCCTTGGCCCTTCGACTTTTGATCCCATGTGTATTGTACAGGAATCAAGGAGTCGTCTTCAGTCGGCAGAGCCCATTTCGATAGGTCTACAACGCCGCATGAAGTGGGAAAGGATTTGTGTAGCACCAGCCCACCCTTTGGCCATACTTCCTCAAGGAACCACATCCTGCGAAAAAAGTCATAACAACGAACGAACGAGCAATCTGAAGATAAAAATTCGTTGTCATTTTCTGAGCAATTCTTAATAAAGGAATCCGCAAACTTTGGGCGTATACCTGGTAAGATTGGCATTGTTACTTCTCAAGTCAAAGTGTATTTTCTGATTGTATAGACTGATTTAGGTTGATAAAATAGATAATAATCGCTTGTGGTATAAAGGTAAAGTGTACGCTTGAGTTATAAAAGTTATTATATCTGAATATATAAAAAAACTATGGTGAAAAAAAGGCATCGATGTCAAAAATAGGTATCAATCTTGCACTCATGCACATGCTAATTGGAATTTTTTGTTGGGCGAAACAAAAACTCAATACTACAAAATCAACAGAACAAGAAAAAAATGTGTTTCTTGCGCAGATGGTGACGTCTATAAGTGGTAAGAAAAAAAATTATACCCACAAGAGTGGAAAAAACGGAATACACAGGGGAAAAAAGCAATCATAACAAATATCTATATGACTTTCCTCAAAAGATGATAACGATCTAGAAAAAAGGTCTAAATACTTGAACTTAGCATTCAAAGTGTTTCATCAACCAGAAGAATACTATCCCCCGCCATATCCTCGATCCCTAATCCTTTCTCATTATCGCTAACTCGGGGTAGGCAGAACCTAGGCACGTGATCCGCAAACGCTGCATGGCGCTTTTCTGTCACCATTTCTTGCCGCGCCATGCGACTCTCGAGCTTCATTAAGTTCTCTTCACTCTCCTCAAGCTGCAACTTCACTTGAGTTAGACGCCCCTTAACTTCCTGCAGTTTGATTTCCAAGTCCTTTCGGCGCTCCAATTCGTTTGTGGCGGCCTGAATGTTCTCTTCACAGTTCTGCAAAGCAGTCTGCAAACGCTCCTCTTCCGACACATATTGCTGAAGACGTTCGTTCTGCAAGCGAATCTGGGTATCCTTGGCCATCAGCTTCTCATCCTGAATACTTTTTCGTTGCGCATAACGAAGGCGCTCACTTCGCAGTTGCTCCTCGCGAGAATTGTTTTCCAACTGAAGCGCATTTACACTCTGCTGAAGTTCCTGAACAAGAGCACGACGTGCTTCAAGAACGCGTTCGCGCTCCGTGAGAATGATAGAACGCGCTTGGTAGTCCCGAAAAGCGTTGGTATCAGACATAAAGAAAAGTAATAGCACGAAAGAGCAATGTCTATATCGAAATCTAATAGGTTGAGTAGCTTCTGATATAAAGAAAAGAAATAGGTCACGAAGAATAAGCACTAAAAAAAAAGTAAAAAAAACTAAGCCGATCCATTACATTAATATCGAAGATTGCATAACTTTGACTATAAAAACAAAGCAAGAAGAATTGGCATATATTAATATGGATAAATGGTGAAGAAAGTATCTTTTGACGAAAAGGAGAAAGACATACTAACTGGCCATAAAGATATACCGAGAAAATTCATAGCGATAAAACCTCTCCCGATCACCGCAGTGATAAAAATAATAACCCTCGGAAACATCCATGACAAGTATACTCCTCGTGTATATATTTATCCGTAATTTTTACGATTACCAAACTAACGTTCAAAAAAAAGTACCTTTTTGCCGTTAATATTTCCCCCTTGGAGGAATCTCTATCGAGAGCTTCATCCTTTGATGGAAGCTGACAAATCTAGACCCAGCACCGTTTACTTACCTTCATTCAAGAAACAAGCACCGAATCTAAGAGACCTTTCGAAAGCAGAATAGTTCACTAAGCAAGTTGGAAGAGGACCACGATACCTCACATAAAAATATGCAATGCCTCCCATTGGATTCAAAGTATGTGAGGGGGAAGGAAGAGTCGGAAAATCCGCGTATAGAGCGGGTTAAGCAAGCAGTGCAATGGTACATTTTCCTAGGAAATATAGCCAATATCACCCTTCTTTCTGAGCAGCTCTAAACTAAGGCACATTAGCATACGCATGGTCCTCCTTCAGAAATGTGTCGTTGACGAACCCATACCATATCACATAAATGCACAGACCGTACTTTGCAGGTAGAACCCATACAACGAGTATCTGCGTATAGACAAAGTAACCCAAACCGAGCTGGAAGGAGTACCTCTTTCCTAAGATAGAAACAAAGACTCCTTAGCTTTCAAGGCGTACCACAGCGCTTGCAAACGATGGAAACGATATATGACCAACTTCATATCAGTGCATTCGAATAATGTATTAATGATTATCAGAAATACTCTTATTAAAACCACATGATTCCTTTTTCAAGGAAAAAGCAAGGGTAAAGCTACAATCGAAAATAAGTCGCACCTACTCTCTTCACTAATATCAATGACATTTCTTTTCGAAGAAAACATATATAACTCCACAAAAAGATATCAGTTTTTATTGGCGACTCAGGCAACTTGCAATATGGAAATTTCAATTACAAATTCCACCCGCGAACACTGTAGAACCCTATATCCTAGGCTGCTTCTTGAGAAAAATAACCTTTCACAAACGAAGCATCGTTACGAAACGGTAGAATCTGTAATAATAAAAAACCATAACTAGGATCTACAATAGCTTTGCTGGGAATGTATCCCGTGCACAATAGACTATAGTAAAAAAAACAGTGTAATCCTATATATATAGCAAAAATAAGAATGAATACCATACAAGCTATATTCATTTAAAAAAAAAGAAAATGTTAAATAATATTTAGTTCTCAGGCAAGGAAAACACTGGCTACGGTAAATTATAGCATTTGATTACTTTACATCGTCGTGGAAAACAAAGAATCAATAGAGTTAGTATTCACATCGTGAGCGGGACACACCCTGGTTCAGGTATTAGCGATTCAAGGATTCTGGTAAATGGTGCAAAGTTAGAGCAATTTCTCCCAGTGGAAGGGAATCGAGGGTGAAATAATCAAACACTCTAAGTGGTCTCATTCTTTTCTATACCTTATCGAATCAACATGGTATGAATAAAGCAATACAACTTTAAAAGCCTCCTTTTCATGGCTATCTTGCCTTTCTTGAGGAGCTCCTCTCGTAATCCATTACTGGATGCACAAATCCAGTTGAAACAGGGTTCCCGCACTTCGTAAGTTCATTCTAGTTGCTGCTATGACACAACAAGTGAGGCCTTGCTTCGTCATGCCATTAATCTGATTTAATAAAGATGCACCATTGCTTCAGTCTAATTTTTCTTCATACATTAAAACAAAGCTTGCGTTAAGGATAAATGGGATTTTTATGCAAGTGTCTCAATTTCACACAAAAAAGCTTACGCTCAACAGAGAAATTCTATTTCCATGGGAAAAAAGCGTCAGGTTTGACTCAACGGGTAAAGCCACAAGAAAAGTAATCATACTTAACCTGTTTCTTTCTTATAAAAAAGGATCAGCTTCTCGATACGCAATTAGTCCTCTCCGCAAAGGCAAACTTTATAGAAGTGCATCAGGAAACATGATATTAGAGGAGGTTGGTTTTCAAACTCAATTAGAGGCAAAGAATGCCAAATGCTGATGTTTTCAAACAATCTGTCTCCTCTTCAACCACGAGACTGCCTTTTCTTTGGGCTAGACGATGTTAATCGAGGTCGCTTATTTGAATTTGATGCCTCTGATTTGCCCTTTGAAGCTTCCGTGGTAGGGATTGGTAACATTGGGCTGCGATCGTTAGTCTCCTTTTGACTCCCTGATGTCACACGGTTACGTAAAGAAGTAGGGTTCTGGGCTAAAAACGCACATCTCCACAATTTAGCAGTGCAAATCGTCCGCGTAAAGCCCTGACGCATTTGTCGTGCGGCTCGCATTTGTGACTGCAAACTTCTACACAACTGCTGCCAATAGTGTAGACTCTCATCCATGCCAAGGGGCTGATCCACATCGGGGTCGAGATACACATGGAGGGTGGGCCTGAGTGGGGCGCACTCCTTTCGGTATTGCATATAGTACGGGTCACTTCGCGGAATATAACAGGGGATCTGTGTCGCCGTCCTCCCTAGGGCGGTGGCGGTGTGAATTGCCCAGCACTTTGCAGTGTGAAAGACGTGGTAGCCACCCCCACCCAGAAGGACGGTTGGACGGCCCAGAGAGAGGACATCCGCGACGCACTGCGTATGGGCCAGAGTCGAGACACAAAGTCGACCGATGAGGTCACCCGCGATGGTGTCCGCACCGCATTGCATCACCACCGCTTCTGGATCAAAACAAGACACAGAGGCCGTCAGGGCGGTGCGGAAGGAGAGGAGATAGGCCGCATCCCCCGTGAGGGCAGGCAATGGGACGTTGACGGCGAAGCTCTGAGCAGTGTCGGCGCCGCCGTAACCGCCAGATCCCGGGAAAAAACCGTCACCGAACTGGTGTAGCGACAACGTAAGAACACGAGGGTTGCCATAAAAAGCCCCTTCGACCCCATCACCATGATGGACATCGAGATCAACGTATAAGACTCTCTGGAAACGACGCAAAAGTCGACGGATGCACAGTACAGCATCATTTACAAAGCAAAAACCGCTGGCATGCGCGGCTGCTGCATGGTGCATGCCCCCCGACCAGTTCATAGCAATGCGCGCCTCACCCAGAATAAGCGCATCCGCACATGCCAGTGAAGCCCCAGCCTGACTCTCCACCAGCGACCACACCTCTGGGAACAAAGGACAGTCCCCTTTTAGAGACCCAACAGGGACGTCAAACTCCTTCTGAAAAGACAATGCAGTCGCATCGAAGGGATTCATACAAATACTTGGTGCGTGGCGAAGACATTCCAAATACGCATGTCGATGGAACACACCCATCTCCTCGAGGCTGGCAGGACGTGCCTGGGCAATCCTCATCTCCTTATCTAGTCCCAATGAACGCACTAAGGCGTGCAGGGCGCGCACTCGAGAAGGTCGCATGACATGTCCCTCTGCATAGGCAATCGCGGTTACTGAGTAGTCAACAAAATAAATAACCTCCTTTGACGGAGATGGAGACGATGCAGATAAGCTAAAGGAGGCTGGTAATGGCACACGCGGGTCAAGGCTGAAGGTGAAAGGAGATTCAGAAGAGCGCATACCATGTACTAGTGTAACAACTACTAGGGTCTTGGGCGTGTTTTGTGTAATCAAATGAAATACCAATGGAGAAACGATTGAGAGGATAATAACAAGAGACTTTTCATATCTTAAAAAATATATATAGATGCCCCTTCAAGAAGTTACTTTATAAATATCACAGAAAAACGCCAAATTTACACATTATTTTCCTTTGTATTACAAAAAGAAGAAAACAATATAAAAGATAAAATCCACATTATATTGCATAAAAATAATTGAGCAAGGACACCATAAGCAAATAGAAGCACTTCGAAGCAAGACACTCAAAAAAATAAAATGTAGAGTAGCAAATGTTTTTATTTTTGATTGATTTGTTCACGCATTGTGACGTGTGGTACCTAGCGGAATGCCGGTCACTGTATCTTGGTACAACGCGGGTGTTGCCTCACGTGGAGGGTGCGAAGACTGGTTAGTAGCGATCCTAAACCATTCATCATCGCTCAGTCGTGGATAGTTCGCAAACATAGAGTGGACCTCACGAGAATCGCATCGATGCGCGCTGGATGCCTTTCGGGTTCCACGCCAACCACAGCTGGAACAGAGCACCGGAACCTTTAACGTCTCTTCAATAATACTCTCACCCGGTGGACGCATGCCAAGAATCTTGCTATAACAAATATGACAATGAGTAATGCTTCTTGGTACGCAATGCATACAAAAAATGTGTCCGCAGTTAAGCTGCATCGGATCACTCCAGGTATCAAAGCAAACCTGGCATTCCAAGTGCGATGCAACATACACCGCCGTACATGCGTTTTTGGGCATTGTTAGATGAATGTCCTTTCACCGTGATGTGTTGTGTGCCTCCTACTGTACGAAGCAAATTGATAATGAATCAAAACGAACAAGAAGCGCACCAGAAAAAAATCAGTTAATGGAAAATATACTATCGAGACAATTAATAATACTAATGGAAAGAAAAACTTTAAGAAAAGTGAGGGATCTAATCACTTGCTTCGATAAAATATGTAAAAAGATAAATGATTTGACAAATTATAACAATTTCAAATATACATATATATATATATATATATATATATATGTATATCGTTCCTCAAAGGAATGGAGATTCCACAAGTATCTCCTTAGAGTACCTTTTGCTTAAAGGTTACTATCCAAAGTTGTACTTACGCGTCTTTAAAAGATAAAAAAATGCAAATCCATTGATAAATACATCATTTTATTTGCAGATTTTGTAGCATCATAGCGATGTCCGTCCTTGTTTCATGTGATGTTTACTTCTTGCTTTTGTCTAGCAACAAAACAAGAAATTGCTGAAAAAAAGCATTACAGTCTAATATTTATGTACTTTTAATGAGATGTGCCAGCAATGCCGGTGAACGCAAAATGAAAAAGCAAAGCTAAACTAGAATTGCCCCTTTAGGAGCTAGGCACATTGAAACTCAACCTTGGAAATATCTTAACCTCGAATACAATACGATAAACTATTAAATATCCAATTTCCTATTAGGAGCATTTTCTCACATATTGCATACCTGTACTTAAGATTGAAGATGCAGATAAGGACTTCCTCTGCCAAATTCTACCTATGGAGGGCTATGTAGTTAACGAAACGAAATTAAATAATCATAATTTGGAAAGTAACATATTAATATATAATCATATACATATGAGGAAGATATAGTTAAGAATCCTTTTAAGTCCTCCATCCTTACAAGTAAAAGCTTTGCAAGAATAAAAAAGGCGTATATATATATGCACGCATGCATTCAACAACTAACATCTTGATTCCCATGTAAGCGGTATCGACGCATACTGTGATGGCTTATTATCATATATGTATGCATTCTCATGTGAAAGTGCTGGCGCTATGCAAAGCGCAGCAGCTTTATGGACCTGAAATCCCCAAGCGTGCCAGGATCAAAGCATATGAACATACTTCCCCAAAATAATGCAAGCTTCTGCTCCTCTATTCGCTTCGTTGTCGGAACCCCTTTGCTAATTATTTGATGTGGCTGTAGCATACCAACTAACACAAGGGTGCTTAGCTTTCGCATCAGGGCCTTGTCATCCTCAAAGATCCTTTCGGACTGGTTCCAAAACACATTGAAGTCAGTGTAATTTTGTTCGTTATCAGAGTTATCGTTGTCCTTGGAAAAAACACCGAGACTATCCACAATTGGTAAAGCTGCGGTCATAACCGTTTCTAGATCCTGAACCATTAATGGTATGCACGTATTAGGTCTCACGAGTCCCGATTTTATGTAGGCCTCTCTCACGCTCCCAATAAGGTTGCGATAATTAAGCAAGTACGCAATAACATAGCGAGACCCCTCCTCGTGGTAACGAAGCAGACAAGAAATCGCCTCACTTATGGCAGACATGGTCGTCTCGTATATTACAAGCTTTTCAGACGCATTAGCAGCCCTATATTCTAAGCACTGATGGGCCACATATGCAAATGCAGCCACAAGGCATTTCGAAGCGGCCTTGCCAAGGCCATTGATGAAGGGGGCCATGTTAGCCAATATTGTGCCGCAAGAAATAATATGGGGACCTAGGGCTGTTTCCAAAAATCCCACGAAAAAACTAAGAGCCGTTACAAGGAAATCGTTAAACGTAGACCCTGAAGGCAACTTAGGAAAAGGGAATGGCATGGACGTAGCCGTGAATAAGGCTTGGTTGCATAGGAGTGTGAAACCTCGATTTTGCGACAAATGCAACAAAATGTTGAGAGAAATTTGAGCTTGACCTGAGTAGTAAGCGCTTTTATACGCTTCCATGCCATACTCCACAATTCGTACCAAGTAAGGTATCACCCCAGGATTGAGTGAAAACTGGCTGGATACTGATGGTGAAATATCTAAAAGCACCGACAATAAAAACATGAGCCCAGCTTGTGGAATCGTAGCTAACCGAGAGATTGGGAAAATTGTCTGTCTAGCATGAAGACTAGGTAGCACTGTGTTCTTTAGTCTATCTAAAATTAGCTTGGCTTCTGACATCGTGAGGTCATGAACGACTTTTCGAATAGAGTGTACAAAGCATATCCGCACAGTGCTTTGAGACATGTTACCGACTGCGTTGTCGCGACAATATTGGCTTTGAGAGTTGGTGGAAATAGGTTCATTTCTTGCGACAGGTGGACTTCCGTCTGAAGGATGACGAGACGGCATATGCTCTGGAGGCGTGGAAGAAGTAGCAAAGGGTGAACGCAAGACCAGCTTACCTAGACCCTCTGCCTCAGAAATATTATCATGTCTTCCGGAAAAAGATAAAACGAGTCGGTCCTCCTGAACTTTTTCGTCGATCTGTGTATTCGATGAAGGGTCTGTCGGGACGAAGTCGACCCTGTTACGTTCTTCAGACTCTTTGGTATCTGTTAATGGCTGAGAAACTGACCCGTCATCATTCTTCGTCGACGGCCCGTTGCAGGAGACATTAGGGAAGTGATCTAGGGGAATGCCGCTGTAGTACAAGATGGCTGACAAAAAACGCGAGCTTGCAATGACCACCTCTCTTTCATCAATCGACAATTTGGTTGCGTATGGAAAGTGACTGTGGGGTTTGTAGGTCAGGATGGTGTTAAGCATAGAGACTGCGAGGGTAGGCATCAAAGGAACTACAGAAATCGAGATAAGAGATTCCGTAAAAATGGTATCTCGATGGCCAGACGGGAAAAAAAGTGGAGTGGAAACCAACACGAATAATGTTTTAAGAATCTCCATTCGAGGCGTGTGTACTTCATTCGGTGCTGATGCCAAAGGGGCTTCAGATGGATTGGGAGAGCCGATCCCAGGGTACCAAAGCAATCTCACATCAACCTCTGGATGTTGTAGGCTATAAAGTGGAGTATCGATGGAGTTATTATCATGAGGGAGCGTGAGACCCTGAATAAAGCAGGACTCCACGAGAACCCAAACAAGATAAGGCCCCAGTGTCTCTGGAGCCTCATGCGCCTCTTGAAGAGGAAGAAGAGGGAAACGGGAATCCTCTTGGTTATCGTTGCATTTGCTTCCCTCCGTGAAGAAAAGTTTCTGAAAATGAAAGGTTGATTGTGTCTTCACTTTATTTTGCTGCTGTGGAAAAGAACTTGCATCTGATAAAATGAGCCCCGGTAATTGAGGTGTAACATGCTCTTGATACTGTGCCTGAGTCTTTGGTTCGTTGTTTTCTGTTGGCGGCAATGCTGACTCTAAATCCTTCCCCGATAGAGAAGAAATCATTGTAGTGGCACTTTCCCTTATCCCACCGCTGTCGACTTCGGTATCCCCATCCTCAAGGGCAATGGGAAGAAGACGGCGTAGTATTTGCAGTGCTGTCAAAAACCGACAAACTTCTTCATCTTTGAAAGATGAAACTGATATTTTCTTTCTTTCTCTCATAACAGAGATTTCCTTTATACAACAATAAAGCAATAAGGCGAATCGCTCTGTATGAAAATGACGAAGTTCACGGACAAATTCAATCGATAACGCACATGATAAATCCTTCTTGGTAAAGGATAAGTTGAAGACGCTTTCCACATCCTCGATACGGAAAGGATCATTACGCAGTGCCGACTGAAATGAGTCAGAGACACTGACAGCAGAAACTGAGCTACCCATTAGAAATGTAGGTAAAATTTAGTTTATCGAGTTTTCTGTTCTAATCGGCAGATTGGCCGATAGTCAGACCTTGAGTGTCACAGTTATAAAAATTAAAATAGAGGGAGCAAAAACGCAAAATGCATATATGAGCATGGACATGAGCAAAAAACTATCGGCACCCCCATAGAACGATTGGGGAAAAAAAAAGAATGTGTCTTAACAATCCGATAATAAAAAGGAAATGTGTAACTGAGTATTGCATGTGCGCTCCTATGGTTCTCCTGCCTCCAAGTCCATCACTCCTGTGTCCGGAAATTTCCCAATCCTATCTCATACAGCCACACGAAGCAAAGTACATGGCAACTATTACAACTACCTTTTTACTAAACATGAGAATGTAGGTATTTTAAAATGATAGCGTGCATAGTATACACAATCGCATCAATTAATATACATTTGAAATTTAGAAAATCCACTCATCAATCACAAACGGTTTGTACATTTGTTTTTGTCTGGAAAGACTCGTAAGCCTTCGCTTCTCCATCAAGACCCTCACGAATTTTCTGGCCTGATACATACGCCATAATCGTTGAATGCTAATCGCCGCAGCGTACAAACGTCCCTGTGTTACTTCTTTGGCTTCAGAATCATCACAATGGTCAACTGCAGGAGTGATTTCTTGTTTATTGTCTGAGCGAGAACGGGAAAGAATAGGAATACGGCAACGCGTACGATACCTTCGAAAATGTCGCTGGATGACTATACAACTCCGCTCTAGTAAAGCCGCACGGTACCTATTGCGACCCCTACACCTCTTCGCGTAAACCTCCTTGCCATATTTCTTTCTTACCAGCATTCCACGTACTCTACTTTGAATGAGAGTCGCGTAGTAGTGGCGAGAATCGCGCAGATGATGGAGAGTAGCGTAATGGTGGTGACCCAGATGCCACCACAGAGCCAATCGGCTTAAATGACCTCGATACACACGCTGGATTTGAGTTGCCGCGAAGTGCAAAGAAGCAAGCTTCCGAGATGCGGAACTCTCGATTTGCCTCTCCTTGAGAAGGTTTGGATACATACTTCGGGCCTTTTTTCCTCGAAACAAGCTCTGTATGCGGACGACTCCATGAATAATGCGTTTCTTCTGGAATTCCAATTCCTTCCGCTTCTGGATGGCTATCCAACGACGTGCATAGCATTGCAAGGTGATTGCAGCCTCATTTTCCTTAGATCTTTTATACCATTCCCCGCTCTTCGAGTGGGGTCGCTGCTTTGCATGCAGAATTCGTCTAAAAAATGTTATCAGAATCCGTGCACTTCGCTCTCTTCGTAATGCTTGAATGCGTTGACTAACGAGAAGCTCGGCCTTTAGTTTAAGTAGTTCTTGTGGCACATAGAAAGCCACTAACGCCTTCTTAATCATCTCCGTAGCTGACCATTGATCCTCAAAGGTTTTTTCACATTTGATCAATGCATTAAGCCGCTTATCAAGAAGCTTAACGGCTGCATTGAGTTGAGAGCAAGATTTTTCGATCACGGATGACGATGGCGGTGGTGGAATTGACAGTTTGGAGAATACCTTTGTAGTGTTTAAATCTATCGATTTACTCGGAATATTGGCCTGCTCACGATTCACAAACTGATCTGACGTTTGACTCCTCAACACCCATACCGAGTTCGATCGCCTAACGCCTTGCAATAACATTTTTTCTTGCTCGATAGCGCGCTGAACAGGGGTCTCAGTGCATACAAGAACACTTACCACACGTGCTTCAGATGGTATGCAGCCGCAAAGAGGTGAAATGAAAGCATTGACACAACGATCGTCCCCTGCCTCGAGTCCAGAGTAGACACTATTAAAAAACGCTTTAACATTGAAAAGTTCTAGAATGATCGTGGATAAGCCGTCGCGCCGAATAGAAGAGCGCAGGTCGGCATTAATTGCTGGAGCGCCCACAGTTATCAAACTCTTATCAATTTTTGTTGTAGTGCGTTTTCTTCGTCTCGAGCCTACTCGAGGTCCTGATGCTGCCTTTCGTCGTTTCCGCATAGCATTTTCAGGTCTACTCTCCAGTTCCTCAAACAGCTTCTGTTGGGTTTCTTGAATATAGTTGAATAACTTATCCTTTGCAGAAACAATGAACCTTAATGCGTCAGATATATCATCAAACTGTGTAATATCAGCGGTGAGGGACTCCAAGACCTGTATTGCAACGGTATACCACTCCCTCGCCTCCTCACAATGCTGAAACTCTTGCGTGATCGCCATGGCGTAGCAAGTCAACCCCTTAAAAAGCGTTACCTCATAAGACTGCCCGCTCACAAGCAAATCCTGGGCCTCAGGTATGGCTAGACGTCCTGATGGAAGACGGGCTTCAGTATCCCAAAAAAGCTCAAGCACCTGGAGTATTAACTCCTCTGCCTCCAGAAAATTACACAACATATGTTGATGTGCACATTCATTGATCACGGCAATTAGATTCAAGCTAATATCTTCTAATAAAGTAGAACTGCTCTTCATCAACTCATAGACAATTGTGCAAAGCCGGAAAATAGAATAACCTAATGCTGTACTATTAGACCGTATTTCACAGCAAGCCCAGTTGCTCAAAGTAATGTATAATAGCACTAGAACCTCCACTCTGGAGTCTTCAAGTTTACCCTCCTTAATACTGTTTGCTAGAAGCTCTACGGTCTCAATGTTGAAATGATCCTTGTGAGGTTCAAAACCCAACGTACAGAGTAGCAATTCTAACGCGATACGCATATAATCGCGTACATATTCAATCTGTTCCTTCACTTGAAGAGCAAGTGCGTTACAATGAAGCACGTGATCGACAAGGTAGACTAAATCATCATTTTCAGCAAGGCGATCTAATATGAAAACAGTGTATGCTTTCAGAGCAAGCAAGGGGTTCGGATTTGAGCCTGCCAATGTTCTGATTCGGTCAATCGATAATCTATCAGGCATCCCTTATTTTAAAATTATCTTTCCTTTTTTTCTCGTGCATATTATAAACTACACGCACAGAGAGAGTGAAGTCCCTCCTTTTAATAACAAGATATAATCGAGAGAAAAGAATAGAAAAAAATGGACTTTTTTATGCTATATTAAGACTTATATCAAAATAAATCCTGATAAAACATGCCGAAAAGAGCACATAGTTCTCCATAAAAATATGATGTTACCCATACTTTATCGCAGGGTTTCTTGCTTTTCATATCCCTAAATTCAAAATCCACACTTTTGTTAGTGTGTGAATGAGTATGGTAGTGTGGTGACCGCAATATATCCTTTCAATGGCATCTATTCTCATCATTTCGAGCAATGAGGAGCTTTTTTCTCCGCGGAGTCCGTTGAGGTGAATTTTGAGCTTGTTTATGATTGTCAACCTTATGCTCTGCATTGAAGTAATTCCTCGAGACGGTATCATTGTCATCTGGGAACTTCTCTCGATGCGTTGCGACCGCACACCATTTTAAGAAGGTAAAGATATCAGCAAAATGATCGGTATGAAGCACCCATTGGTCCGTTATTTCGATAAAATGGTCCATTTCGCTAGATGGTGTGTAAGGGGTTCGGAAGCAAATGATAATTTTTGCGGTCTGGCCAAAGAAAATGACATCATCGACCGTAAGTGCTCCATAACGAACGCCCACGACACCAAAGGCAATCTTACGAGTCCCAAGACGAGAAATCTCACGATAAAGCATACGACCAGTATGGCAACTATCAACCTTCAGAAAGACTCCAATGTGGATGCACTGATGCAAATACTTTTCGTACTCCTCCTGGGAATATATAGCCTGTGTCAGCTGAAGACTCTGCCAATGGGCATTCAAAATATCTTCTCCCGTTTTATTGAACACAGCCTGCTCTGTTCGTTTTGCATCGAGCAAGTTTGTGCAGCTTACGCCTTTTGCCTCATCCGCGTTATTAACTTCAAGCAAATATTCAGCCACTGTCTTTTCCATCAGCAAATCACCTGTTGTATTTTCCGGGGTCTTCATAGGCGCTCCGTACACCACCTGAGCCTCCAAGCACTCAGTAGCCTGAAGCTGGCCATAATCACCCAAATGCGCAAATGAAACATTCATTCCCCGTGGTCTTAGAAGATGTAGTTTGGATGTAAAGCACTCTACAAACCACTGCAGCATTTGCCGATAGGCATGAATTCGAAATCGCTCCACTTCATCAGTGACGGAGAGCACGTGAATCCCAGTCCCAGGCAAGCAACTGTTGCTATTGACGTCGACGATTGTAACCGCCATCCCTGGGACCGCTTGTTCGATGGAATTCCCCCAGTAATCCATCATGTAATCGACGCAGCCCTCTGCTTGATCGGCAACAAAATTCATCCCTCGCGTCATGACGCCCTCCTTCACAATGACAGAAAGCACAATGACGTTGGTGCTCGTTCGATTCAATTTACTCATCTGATTAAAAAGAGAATTGCGTACCATATTCAGGCGAACAGCGGGGCCTTTGCGTTTAATTTCTTTCAAATATTTTTCCTTTCTCGCATCCAAACGACTCTGGAGACGCTGTTTGAGATGGTTTCGCCGGAATCCTTCCTCGTCAAACAAGTGCTTGGAGGATTCAATGACAAGGGCCTGCACAGCACAGTTGTGTTCCTTGAAGCCTGACGAATTACTATGACAAACAGGTGCTGCTATTTCCTTGCATTTTTGGAAAAGGGACCAAAGGAGCCGCATATTGATCATTTTCTTGGCCGATATACATACTCCCAGACATCTCCTTCGTAGGTTTAACGTTGGCTTGAGGACACTTCCTTTATAAGAGGGGTCAATTTTTTTCATGGGGAGAAAATAATTTTCCCTCGGGCATCCATCAACAACGATTGATTCCGTTTGCTGGGTAAAAGGCTTACATAAATCGTCCAACTCACGCTCAGTGTGAACCAAATCTATATCAAGGCCAATTTCTCGCAATTCTACAAGAATTTGATGAACCTTGTTCTCTGCAATAATCGCATCTGACAAAAGATCCAGTTTGTTAATCACTACAATTATTGGCTTGTCGACATTTAGTGCAACCTTAATTGCTTCATGTGTCTGACTACCAATACCCTCAGTGACAGAAACTATCAAAACAACGTAATCTGCAACAAGATGAGAATGGAATCTCATTTCAGCAAATATTTTATGCCCTGGTGTGTCTATGAAGGTGAACAAATCATTAGTTTCCAAATAAGGTATGGTAAACACCCTTATAGACTGAGTGATTCCGTGGGGCTCGTCACTAGCAACATTGGAATGCTGAAGAGCATCCAGAAGAGTTGTTTTACCATGGTTGATGTGACCCATAATAGAGAAAATGGGTATGCGTTTCTTCATTCGTGCAGAAATACGCTTTAGATAATTTATACCAGTAGATTTATAAACATCTACGTCCTCCCACTGAATCCAACTATTCGGTTTTGTGGGCTTCCTTTCCAATATATCATTCTCCTGAGATTTCAACTCATGAATGCACTTTTGTCTAATCTCATTTGGAAGCCTTTGAAGTATGATATTGACCGCATACTGGTATGGGACGAGGCAGGTTACAAGCTGCTTACTCTTGAGCTCGTATTTCTCGTTAATAATATACTCTACATCATTTCGTTTCAATAACCTCAGAGAAGCAGTAGCCAGCTCAGCCTTTTCCCTTATAACTTGTTCAAATGCATGAGAATGAAAGTGTGGAGAAGATTGACGATACTTATCAGCTAGATATTTTTCTAATACCTTCCCTTGTGTGTTTACCAAACGTGTAAAGGATTTTGAATCTAGAACAGATGGCAGACGGAACAACGGAGTCTGTACCCTGGAAGAAAGCAATTCAATGCAGCAGCGATACATCGTACATTTTGGATGCTCCCTTTGCCTTTGTGTTCGATCTATTAAAGAAAGAAAGAAGGAAAAAAATTTAGATATAGTTGCATATCTCTAACTACTAGCTTTATAAGGAGGTAAAAATATGAATCACACAAAGAAAAAAAACTGCAAATGCTAAGTAATCCAAATAAATAACTACACTTTTCCCCTTCACACAAAAAAAAAACGTTTTGCGGAGCGTTGTGAATGTCGCAAAATATACCAGGCATGATGTAATGATAATAAGTATAATAATAATAGTAATTTTCCTATATATTCTAACCTAGGCTTTGAAAAAATAAGCAAGCGCAAAATACGACATCAGTGCATAAGATGTGAGGGAAAAAATGCCTATGTCGACCCAAATTGTATAATACATTTTTTCGCGTACCATTACATAAGAAGGATGAGTGTAAAATACGCTCTTATGTTCACCCCGAACTATCTTATCCGCTAAAATAGCGCAAGGCTTCTCAGACTGAAGCATAGCTGTTCTTTTCTGCACAAAGATGTGCCGGAATGGTACATGGGCAGGCAATTTAACGTGACGAAGCATTTCCGCGACTTAATTTTGAGACTAGTAATTTAAAAAGAAATAAAGGGAAATAAATTATTTAACTCTGTAAAAAATAATTATCATAATAAACATGGATTCAATGTAATATATCATCAGTACGATAAAATGAATGATTTCCGATATGCAATCACTTGAAATCCAAGACAAATTGTAACTCACCTTCCTTGGAGTAGGTGCCAGACACACGCACTTCAGCTCCTTCAGAAAGGGTGTGAACGCAACCCTTAATTAAGCCTACAGTGTACATTAAAACGCAACGGTGCCTCATGTTGACATCCTCCTTTTGAAGTGAATGACCTAATTCGCTTCCTCCATCTGAATCTACAATAGTTGTTGTATATATACGATCTACTCCTGACAATTTTGGATACCCTAGAAGCCATTTGAAGTTGCTATCTGAAAGATAGAAAGTTTTATCAACCATTTTCACGGAACCAACTTTTTTTCCAAAAACAGCCTTCCATAAGCTAAGGCCAACAAAACGTGCAATATCAAGTGGCATTCCGCCAAACAAAGGCTCTCGGTATAAAAGTCGTTCGGTTAACCTCAAACCAACAAGTACACCTTGGTTCTCAAGGGATGTTAGAGTACTAAAGTTCATTAAAGTTGGTAAATGCTTTGTAATCGACGGATCAGGCTTTTTATTTTCTGTCCTCTCGCTAAAATAGCCAATTATTTCAGCCGTGAGAAAAGACGAAACGCTTTCATTAACAAGCATTTAAATGTCGATGTACCTATAAATTAGTATTGTCTACAGATAGAAACTTTAGAATACAGTTATGAAAAAATTGAAAATTCATGTTTCTCCATTTATTTATGTAATTTGGACAGATGATTCGCAATGTAATTGTGTAGAAGCATTGATGAAATTAGTTGACTGCGCTATGTATACATCATCACTCGCTTGGTTGCGCGGAAATTTCAGAAAGACATATAGGACACGAACTATCTACAATACCATCATCTCCAACATAAGGAAGTATAGCTTCCTTTAGTCTTGGAAGCGCATCTAATCCCTCGACAATTCGAGCAAATACAATATGATAACTGTTTAGGTAACTAATCTCATTAGCATCATCAGTTAAGCATATAAAAAATTGAGATCCGTCAAATGAATTTAATGATCTACAAAGAGAAAGTACACCTACTTGATGAGGCACTCGACCAATTTCAGCTTCCAGATCGGTTACGGAGACTACCTTTGGCGGTGGTGTAACTTCACCAGTTTGTATTCCTACACTCGTAAAGCGCTTTATAGGAGAATTTTTGTACAAATATTGTTTATTTTTTGTTTTTTCATTTGTGTTATGAAATGTACAATATTGTGTGAACAATTCACAAGCTTTTGGTGCTTCGGCATTGCAGAGTTCAATAACCATAAGGGCAATTAATTCTGAACCAGAAAAAAAATTCAGGATAAAGTTCCGCGTACCTTGTTCCACCCTAGGTGCAAGAACAGGTTTCACCTTGGTTGCCTGTTTCTTCATTGGAATATCGAGTCGACCTAAAAAAAAAAATGTCTTTCCTATAGGAAAAATGAATGTAAAAAAAGATATTATTATTTTAAAAATTACTAGCCACTCCGCTATCATGTATTTATTTTAAAATAACAAAAATACACATAAGTGTATTTAATAATAATAATAATAATAATAATTTTAATACCTATACATTGATGTTATAAAAAATATGACAAGCATTCGTCAT
>AIHY01000799.1:0-21292 GCA_000331125.1 Phytomonas serpens 9T
CCCAATCAACCCAACTATACCACCGTGACATACTCCACGACGGGAAATAGACGACACACCCGTTGCAATATAATATACACCACCACTGTCACAAATACGAGGACGGACAGCTTGAGCAGCAAGTCGTCTCTCGACTGCACGGCGAGCAGACGGCGCACGAGCTGCTGCGCCTGCGCCATCCCGGAGTGCACCTCCCGCAGTGAGTGCTGCACCAAGCCGAGCGTCTCGGAGCTCGTCGCGAGCTGCTGCACCGTGGACTCGACCTTCTGCAGCTCCGTCAACAGCATCGTGCGGGTGTGGAGGAGGGAGCGCAGGGACGCCGCCGCGTCGGCCGCACCCCCGTCGTCGTCGTCGTCGTCACCGGGGGACGGCCCAGACGTTCGGTTCGGATCGCCGGGGCCCCGGCGTGCCTCCTCAAGAAGGCTCACGGAATGAGATAGGCGGCACCGCAGCTCCTGCCGACGCTCGTCCAGCAGCAGGAGTAGCGCGGAAGGGATGTCGGTCACGGCCACACCCCCGGATGCGCGAAAGGGTTGGAGAGCAGAGGTAGCGTGCGGCAGTACGGATGAGAGCTCCGCCGTCGGTTCCTGCTGCTGCCTCTGCATCGTATGCTGCTGCTGCTGTTGCTGCCTGAGTTTAAGGCGCAAAGTATCACTAAATAGTAATAGCCGTCGGGCTTCCACTATGGCTAGGGCAAACGCACCATGATTTTGAGTGTTCGGTTTCTCAGTAAACGCGCGTTGGGTGCTAAGAAGTTCACTAAGGGAACGCTGGGCGCGGCTGTCAAACGCATAAATAATATCCTCAGTAATACGCTGAGTCATGCAGAAAATAATAAAAGTAATAATCCAGTATCTTTCAAACAAATTGAAAAATATTGATATAATTTGAATCCATAGCACATCTAGAAATATAAAAAAACATAGATATATGACGAATTAGCACAAGTTTCATTGAAGTCTTAACGAACTTGCCAAGTGGTAGGGCTGTGTTCAATCGGTACACGTTGTTATACCACACGATTGCTTGATAACATTTTGTTAACAATAAGTTGTGTAAGTTTCTATATTTGTTTAAAACTTCCCCATCATCACATTTTACGTCGGGACCTATTTCTCGAGATGGGAAGAATATTAGAACAGGGTTTCTCTCTATAAGCAACGAATGCTTTCACTCATTGTCACAAACATGCCTCATTAAGTATATCTATAGAATGCCATTAGGATCTATCCCTCCCCCCTCTCCTCTATACTTTTTCGTCCTTACAGACGTCTTTCCAATCATCTATGGACTTCTGAAACACATCTAAAACTGTGATTGCGACTGTATACGTTCATCACCAGGCTTGCAAAATTACACTCTCATTTTGACATTCATGCCATCGCTCGACAAGAATGCTCTTGATATGCCCATACTTTTGGACCGAAACTTTCCTTTTCATCAAAACCTATTTCCTTACTTTTGAAGGTTGCCTCACTCACAAAAGACGACATCGGAGTGGTGGTGTTCAGATCATTCGAACAATACACTGGTGAAGAGCCTGACGACAAGCCGTTTGTTTTACTTTCACTAGAGATCCCTTTCGGCGCGCGGGTAACTCTCGGTCGGTCTGTCGTATCAGATCGTAGCGTGCTGGAAGCGGTATTCTCGACAGATCGACAAGTGCCGCTGTAGGGCGATAACCTCGAGCCTTGACTGCTCCCGAATTTACTGGATGAAAAGATACTCAACAAAAAAGTCATCGGATCGTCATGAATAGCATCCAGTTTGCCGTTGCGTTTGCCATAGCCATTTTCTATAGGATGGGACCTTTGAGACTGATAAGCCAACTGCTGACCCATCATTTGAGAGTGTCGGCCGATATGAGACGAATGCAAAAATTTTCTGTCACTGCCCATAGATAGGCCCTTTTGGTGATGAGTCGTATGAAGACGATCACCATTGCATCTCATTTCGTAACTTAATTCTCGTGAAGTAGAACCTAATGAATTCGTGAAGAAAGTATGGTCACCAGTCTGAGAACTGCTGCAACGATTGGGGCCTTCCCACGTATCCGCGTTGTCTGGGCTTGAGATGGAGGATACTTCGGGGGTCGTAACGCTCTCCCTAGAGCTACCTCCACTCCATGTCCTCCTCGGACCTGTGACGGGTTGCGTATTTATCATTGGTTCCAGCGTGGAAACAGATGTGGCACGCACTGCTGAAAATCGTTGTGAGCCCTTGTTCTTATTTTTGCTTAACAGGCTTTTTCCATACATTTTTCCCTCGCTTATTCCAAGGTGTTCGGGTTCGTTGTCTGAAAGGCGATACTCTTTAGATTTCTTTTTGAGCAGGTTTGTTGCATTCGCTTCCATGCACACACGCTTGTCAGCAACTGGATCGTCAGCTTGGTTAGGGAGCTTCATTTCAGGGTGGTCAACATAGTTTTTATTTTTCTCTTTGCGGTTATACAGACTTCCCTTGTGAGGGTGCTGAAGATGATGTGCTAGTTCATCCTCAACAGCATGACGGATGGACTGGCGGACGTGTTCACGAGTTACTCGACGTACCCGCTGCGCCATGCTTGATGACAAACGTTTATCAATTTCTTTCAAGTAATGTTCTGCGGTATCTCGCACCATTTTATCAACAAACTCATACAAAGCATCCCGCTCGCTGCCTGTTACATGTTCAAAAACATCAGACTGTTTTTGTGGCGGAAATTTCTCCTCGTTTTTTGTGAGTGCATCTTTTAGATGTTGTATCTCCTCCTGCTGTTCAAGAGCCTGACGTGTTAGTTCTTTTAAAACTGATTGGTAATGCTCAAGAAGACCGTCCGCACTAAACGTCTCCAAGAGAGTTGACTTAGCATCTACCGAGGATGAAGATGTCAAGTCATTCCGAGTATGTGCATCTGAGTGCATGTGAGCTGTGGGTACAGCATCCTGGGAAAAGGACGTGTGTACCATTTAGATGTCGTTGTAATACGTAAAACTTGTGGTAGAAGTCTTGTCTATTATTATTCCTATGAGAAGATAACCAAACAAAATTTAATCTAAGAGCCTCACAAAAAATGAAATGTAATAATACCTCACTATATGAACAAAAACAAATCCAACAGTAGTGAGCGTGTGCGCCCTACCCTACCCAGAGTATTGCCTATAATTGCTGTGAGTTGTTGATAGTGAGTTACTATAGAAATGATAATCGTTAGGTAAAGCCTCGCTCTTCTTTGTCTTCCTTCTTGTGAAGTTCAAATCAACAACGTGTAAAAAAGAGAACCATTAAATCCGTTTCAATTAAAATTAAACATAGACTAATGATATTTCATAAAAAGATGCGTGGTTATAGGAAAGAAAACTCGTCTGGAAACATTCTACCCTAAACGCATAAAGTTGATGAATTGGGATCTACAAGTGGCAAAGAGCGGCAGTATTACTAAATAGCTCCTAACGGGGCTTGCTTTCTTCCCTTTTTACAATACAACATCATCTTCCTATCCTAATGTGACGCTACAAAATGCGTGGAGGTACCAAACTTATAGATCTGCTTTCTCTCATACCCCATATCCTTCATGAAACCACTGTACCGCCAGTAGCCACCCTGCCAGTAGGTGAAGTTGAAAATAGGGCTTACACGACCGCACACGTAGCTAAGCATCGTCTGCGGACCGCACACGAGAATCTTCGGGCGATATGCCTCGAGCACAGCACCTTGGGTGTCCGTCCCGCTCGCTGCGTGGGCGTTGACAATACGTATCGTTGGTGGTAGCGCAGCCTGGAGAGTAGAAGGATCCAGACTCCCTAGAAACAGGTTCTTCTGGGGTACCAACCCAGGGTCGCACTTCTTACCCATCGTGAGAACGTTGTAGCGGATAAAAATACGATCCGGGTTTCGATCCTGAAGAGGGTCGAAATACCTCTTCTTGAACGGGATGTCGAGGGGTGTGTTATGGCAGTAGAGGATGGAGAGTTTGGTCCTATCCTTAGAGTTTTTGTCAATGAAATTCATAAGTTGCAGCGCAACAGACGCACCACTAGTGGAACAAATAAGACCCATCTCGGGAGTCTTGTTCTTTTCATAGTTAAACTCCTTCATCCAACGACCCAGGTATACGATATCGCCTCGTTCCAAGTACCGCAACCGCCCTGACATTCGACCCGGATCACAATCCTTGATTGCGAACTCGATGAAACCATGCTCGCGGGGATGGCTAATTGGAGTATACCATCGTGCTAATGAAGAAAGTCCCTTCAAATGTCCACTGTACATGCGCACCGAGCTCACCGGCTCATACCCAGCGTAATCGTATGAGTGCGGCAGTGCAAAGCGGTAGACAATCATACTACTACCCTCCTCTCGATTCTTCTCCACAAGCGTTATTGGGACATACGGGCAGAAGAGATAGCAACGCCGCGCGAGCGGTTTTCCCTCTTGCCAAGGGACTAGAAAAGCACGGTAAATACAGTAACTTGCTCCTATCGCAACCCCAGCCACAGTGGTCACGCGTGCGACGTAGCCCTTGTTAATGTCGTTGAGAGTGCGTAAAAACATGGAAGGGACATCCTGTAATATGTAGGACCATCGTTTAGCTGGTTTCTGGTGGCTTCTGTTGTTTTTAGCATTCCCCGAGCTGGCTTCCTGACGCTTCTGCTTGTGGTAAGCGCTGTCGCTGAAGTTGGCCTCTTGTTGCTGTTTATGATTGGTGTTGAATCCGTTTCCTGCACTTTTGGGGTCCGGCAGCCTTTCAGGAGGGATTCCCATTGCTTTACGGTCCTCTTGCTATTGAGTCTGCAGCAAAAAGCTTCTCCTTTTCTATGGGACCTAAGATTAGAGTTGCCCTAAGGCCTAGGAAAGGCCGTGAATACACAACAAAAGGAATTTTGAAGAAAACAAATAAGGCCCCTTCTCCTACGCAGTGTATTTTCAGGATGTACCACACCTTTTTTCTCACAAATCTCAAGATTGCCTCAATTCCCTTGACAATTGAGCGTTATTGAATATTTTCGATAGCAACCATCCCTCGACATAAACAGTTAAGGAAAAAACAAAAGTGCCCTCTTCCAAATCCTAACAAAGTGCTACTGAAAAAAAAAAGCATAATAAAAAGAGAATTGCTATTTCCCTTTGGGCCCACTAGGGCACTCTACCCTCTACGCCATTGTCACCTTTCTTCCTGACAAAAATGGACTATCCCTCCACTAAATACCACCGGACACATTTGCAGATCCACAGCCGCACACTTACTACTATAGGATGATATTTTACCTGGTAAAGTGCTAATTTAATCATTCTTTTAAACTTACATATGTCCCTTTTCCGAAAGCGCTTCTAAAAGACCCTCGGCCTCGCTTTGGGGCACTACTTTGACGCTTCTACTTTTCTTGAACACATCGTCGAACACAGCTTTCAGCGCCGCCTCCTCGGCATACAGGGTGGCCCGTTCCCTAAGAGCATGCAAGACGGCCTCTGAGGCATCTCTGCCCTCACCGATAACCACTACGTCGACATCTTCGATCGAGAAACCGCTTGGGCGTACTTTATGACTTTCCAGCTCATTTTTCTTGGGTGGGTTGAACAGATTCCCGGCGGCGTACGCCTTGGTAGCGACGTCCTCGGTATAACTATGTGGCCACTTGAAACCGTACTCGGAAACGTGCCGTCGATCAAAGAGGCGATGCGAGAGGGATCGTGGGAGCCCCATTCGCGTAGGCAGACCCCGCTGCACGCGGCCGAGATCCTCCTCGATGAGGTCAGTAGGCTGGATGTGCGAGGTTCGATCCCGCGGTGAGGAGACCACATCCCAGGCGCGCGAAACCACACCGTCGCCGATGCGGTGGTGTCGACTTCCGTAGAGGTGAGGAGAGGTGCGGATTCGATCGGCCACCGCCTCAGGGGCGATAACCAATGTCAGGTGTCCATCGACTGGGGAGAGGACCGATTCGGCGGGCACCGTCAAGAGCCCCTTATCGTCCGCGTAAAATCCCCATCGCGCGCAGAGAAAGGCGACGGTATCCAAAAGCGCATCGCAGCTCGGCTCCCCACCGATCACCGCCTTCATCGGGATGCTGTACGGCTCCAACGCGATGAAGCGGTTGCCGGATAACCCCATATCCTTCGGACGGGGTCCACCGAACTCCTCGACGATGCGCGGCGCCTCAAAGTCGTAGGCAGGGGCATGATACACGAGCACCCCGGGCCGCCGCCACCCCCACTCGTCAATCGGGGATTGAGAAACGCGCTTCACCAGCGTGATTTCCTGTCGAGAGACGTAGTTAAACTTACGAATCGCCGCCAACGAGGCGA
The DNA here is from genome assembly GCA_000331125.1 of Phytomonas serpens 9T. NCBI lineage: Eukaryota > Euglenozoa > Kinetoplastea > Trypanosomatida > Trypanosomatidae > Phytomonas > Phytomonas serpens. The sequence goes on from AIHY01000799.1 coordinate 6,286, forward strand.
AGTAGGCGTGGGTTGGGTTGTCCGTGATGATACGGTAGGGGGTGCATGTCTTGGGTTCGCTGCCGAAGACGCCATCCACCAAGTAGAACCGCAGGCCGTTTCCGAGGTGATACTGTACCTCGCGCAGCACCCGCTTCCCGTGCAGCGCGCTGATCTCCGAGTACCCCGTGTTTTGCGGGTTCTTCAACCGTCGATGCATCTCGTGCTCCTTCGTGTGCGGAAAGACGAGCCTCTGGAGGGGGCTGGTGGGATTGCCGTAGCGGATGGATACCGCACCGCTTTGAGGGTCCTTCCTCCCCCACGCCCGGCCACGCAGCTCGTGTGGCCGCAGGTTGTACTCTCCGATCCCATATGTGTAGCGCCACACCCCGGACCACATCCCCGCGTTCGCGTAATCGCCCACCTGCGCCCAGTTTGAAATCAACGTGCTGCTGTTCGCGTTCCACCACGGCCCGGGGTCCTCGTTCGTCTTTCGGAAAAGTGTCAGGGAGTCGTACCCCCAGCGATGCATATCCCGCAGGTAGCTGCCGCCCGCCTCCGCGGCGGATGAAGGCCGCGGCATCACCTCTGGACGAAATACAGGTTTTCGGCGCTCCTCCTCCGCGTCGGGGTTGCAACAGATCTCATTGAGAATCGACATCTGCCCAGCGCTCTGGCCGGGGATCGGTTTGAGGGTTTCCTGGATGTTGGCATAGCGCACCCCACGTCGCTGAGCGCTGAGAGTCCCCCCTGTTACACCCAGTTGGGCCTTAAGAGGAGGCTGCTTGCATCGCAAAAAAGGGCGCAACATATAAGCAAGCCTGCGTTTCTTGAAATAATCCCCTTAAGCAAGCTACTGGACTATAAGTACTAAATACTAATCCTAACAAACACCTATCAAATGTGATACTATAAAGCTACGCACCACTCCCTTTTCCCCTATCGCTAAAACGTTTCTTCTATGAAAGGGTAATTTACAACAGTTGTAGGTAATCAAAAGTTTTGTGAAAGCACATATTATGCATTTGCACCCTGCCTATCTCAATCTATCAGTCCTCTCTCTCTCTCCCCCCCCCTTAGTTTCTTTACGTTATGAGGATTACTGTGCTCAAGACAGTTTGTATATGGTATCTAAGCGAAGTGTACAAGGATTAAAGGATCCATATACTGTTACACGTCACTCTTATTTGAATCTTATAAACTTGAGAATACGTGTATTTGCTTAGCAAAGAACTAGAACCACTTAGCGAAACTGAGCATCTTAGCATTTCTCAGCGTCCCCAAAAATGTATTGCTCATCATGATGGGTACCTTTTCAGGGCTTGCCGCACTATAAGAGTCCAACAAAGATATATTCGGGCTTACTAATGTTTCATTCATACCACCACTATCATATTTTTCAAAAAAAAATTACTTCCTTCTTGCTTTCGATATATAAATATCAAAAATAGGTGTATTCGAAATTGAAATAAAAGAAGTGCTGAAAGAGCTTTAAGAGCATGAAAAATGAACAAAATTGAAAAATGAGGGCGCAGCAGCCGAGCAAGAGGGTTCATGGAATCACTTTCCCTTTTGGATAAAGCTGAAACGTTCCAAAATCAACAAAATTACACAAAAAATATTATTGAGCCAAAACTTGTACAGTGGCTTTATTCTATGTGTTATACACGATACTATTACAACCATATAGTAAGCAATAAGGCATGGAAAATAAAGCAAAATAATAAAAATTTCACCAAATTCAAGATAGAAACCATAAGGAAAAGCTATAATCGAAAACCCTGCAATATGTATAATATATTTTGGACAATGTAAACTATAAGTGTATAGATTGACATTGAATCTTTGAGCTGAGTTTCGCACTCCTGAATATCGTAAAAGAAGAAAGCATATATATTCAAAACAATCAGCAAAAAGGTAAAATGAATCCCTTCGAAATCCGTGTTTTTCTCAAAAAAAATTAAAAAATATAGCATGTGAATCACAAAGACAAGTAGATCATGCAAGGTAGTTATTTCATCTCGATAATCAGATTATCAATAAACAAGCAAGTGTTTCCAAGGTGAAGCAGCTTTATAATCACACATACATGAGTACATAAATACATACAGATATAAAAAAACACATAACATATATGTGCATACAAATACTTAGATTAATATATGCAAATGCAGAGCTATACGTAAAGATTAGGCTTGTTCAACCTGCCCGATTGCGTATAATGAGTTAAATAACTTAGCCAGATAGTAAAAAAAAAGGTTAAATATGATTTTTAAAAATTGGTGTTGTTAGTATTATTACCAAAAATACCAATTAAATGAGAATATAATGAAGGACACAAAAATTGCAATAGGCATGCGTTTCAAAACTAACAACACAATGGTGCTGTTGATTTTAATAATCAACAAAAATGAAATCTCAATCTTCCTCAAGTGACATCGTATCGGGTTGATCTATTCATAGCATTTATTTAGCTCATGTTTAGATAGCGTATGCATGAACAAGGACAAAGGGTTAGCAAAAAAAAAAAGGTTAAATACTACAACGCAAAAGAATTTAACCATTCACTGTCTGCATTAATAATTATAAAAGGAAAGACGGATAATTTAAGAAGAAATTGGATACATGACAAAGGTGCATTGTACCCGTGTACGTCAATATATATAAAAATATACATACATAATTCATCACAATAAGCCTGTTCTTCATCTCGCATTTCACAACGAATGCGCTTTGAATATTTTTTGTTCTTTCTTTACTCAGTATTTTCCTCCAGTATGTTCTTTGAGTAAGACCATGAACTGACACAAAGCAGAAGCCATGTAATTTACTTCATCAGATCAAGGTTTTGAAAGGACATTAGAATGCAAGGTTGGTATTGGAGGTAGCTGTGGTGATCCTTTCGACCATGGCGGTTGCAATGAGAGGGAATTAAGAGATGACAGAGTGCTGGTCTGGGTCTTCGGATTCCTTAATGAAGCGATGTTATACATGCAAATCGGTGGATGATCTGAATGGGGGTGAGTAGTTATTTTTTCAGTGCTTTCTGGAATTCGTTGCACCTTGGGAAGGCTCAACGGGATGTCTGTTCGAGGAGATGGATAGGTCTGTCTGAACGGATTGAAAAACGTTTTGGTGTGCTTACTCTTGTCATTTCCGTCACTGGTGTTTGTGTAAACTCCAACGTTGCGGTTTGGTAGTCTTAAGTCGTCTGTTTGCTTCTCGAGCAAATCAACATCCGCCATCGAATATGCGGGGGGACGAGTTAGACTCTCAAACGGCACCTTTGGTAAGTTGGTCCTGACGGAGCAGAGCGTGAGCCATCGACATCGGTGGCAGCAGCGCCGAACCACAGGACATGTTTCCGTGGCGAGGCCCTCGTTGTTGAGGGGCGTGCTCAAGGAGCGCTTAATGGGTGATAGAGGTCCGGGTGGGGGATGTGGCGCTAAGCAGGCGGATTGTATCCCCTTCTCGGCGGAAGTTAAGGGTGAAACAAACTTCCTCTGCGAGTAGAAACCGCGCATCCGGTTACTTTCGCTAGTGTTTTCTTCAGTAGACTTTAGTTCTTGTTGGTTTGGAGTGCAGTTGGCGGCCTCCTTATTCGGATCTTGTTCAGTTTGTATAGTAATGAGCATTTTGAGTTGTAGACGTGCCTGAGACACCGTCATGCGTTTCTTAGGATCACGCTCCAGCATCCCTTTTAGTAGATCAGCCCACTTGACTCCATACTCCGTTGGAATCACCGGCTTAGTGGGGTCTCTAACGGCATCGATAGTGGTGAATGGTAGCCTTCCTGTAAGCAAGGTATACAATGTCACCCCCATTGCCCATATGTCCACTGGCTTCCCGTTTGTGCTGCTCCCGTTCCAAACCTCTGGCGCAATGAACAACACGGTACCCTTAACACCCCAAATCTTCTGCACATGGGCGTGCACCTCAGTGACAGATAGATCCTTGCTCTGCGCCATACTTTGTTCCATCATGTCATGCACCCGCTGGAGATATTGCTTATCGAAGACCTCTGCGAGACCAAAGTCCGAGAGATACAATACGCCGTTGCTGTCGATGAGGATATTTTGCGGCTTGATATCACGGTGTACAACGTTGTGTCGATGGAGGTACTCCAACCCCGCCAGGGCCTGACGCACCAGCTGTGCGAGCTCCCGTGGCGGAATCGGGTCACAAACCTTATCGGTGCCATCAGTTAGCTTTATATCAGCAATAACGCCCCTGTCGACGTATTGCATGATAAGGTAGAGCTCCTCGGCGTTCGGGTCGTCGATCACCTCGTAGAGGTGAACGATGTTTCTATGCCGTAGTCGCTTCATGACGGATACTTCGCGCATGAAGGACTCATGGTTGAGCTGCGCCTGAGTGGGGCCGCCAAGCCGTTGTTTAAGATCTGCGCGCAGCACCTCCTTCAATGCCACCAGTCGGGAATACACAGTATCGTATGCTAGCTTCACCCTCGCACATGTACCATGCCCAATATCCTCGAGGATTTGGTACTGATTGATGAAGCGGAGTCCAGACTTCGTTTTCCACTTTCGCATCGCGTTTGTCATACACATATTCATTACATCCGGGGCACTGGCAATACTGTCGTCATTACTGTTCACAGAAAGGTTAGACGGCGTCGTGCTTGACGAATCCGGCGCCTGCGTTACGTTGATGGAGGGCCGATTGTAAGGAGGTACAGGATGCATGCTTAAGGACTGAGTATCGTCGTTGCTAAGGGTAACGTACCCAAAACTGTACGATTGATTGCCAAAGCTACTACTAATATTACGGCAGCTGCGGTTTGAGCCACGGCTTCGAAAGCTGATCATGCCCTTGCCACAAATTGCATACCCCCCTCCCTCTAACGTTACCTCAGACCCCATGCTTCGCTTCCGATGATACTGGCTACTCTTGGAAAATGATTGAAACGTTAAGGGATACGCACCCTGCATAGCTTTCGAGGGTTCAGTATCCTTTTTTTTCCCTTCTGCAAAGCTCACTGTGGCTGCCTTCGTTCGTTGCTGTGTGTTAGGTATGGGGGAAGAATTGCCCAACTCTGTAACGGATGTAACCTTTTCAACAGGCACCCCATGGAAGTCATCCGAAGAAACATTTTCGTGCGTTGTGACCTCCGAAATGGTCGGTGATATCGTAGTGACCGATGTTGCATGGGATAAGGGTTCTCTCCTCGTCGGAAAACAGTCTATTCCTACCAGACCATAACCATTGCTTTTGATACCGCTAGTCTGGTAACTTCCGGAGTAACTATTCTGCACCGTAGGTTTTTTTCCTTCGTGGTGGGATAACGATGATGATTTGGAAGGAGAATGTGCAATCAACTTGGGTACCTTGAACGTTTGTGATCCAACTTGATTCCCTGTTTCTGTAAACTTAGCTTGTGCTGCAGAAATGATATTTCCAGAATCAGAATGTAAGTCTTTCGACTCCCTCTTTTTTATGATATTCAACACATAGGGTGATCCGATACAGCTCCTTGCAGTACTAGAAGATACAGTTTGATAGGAGCTGCTATTGCTACTCTGTGATAGGATCGACGCGCTAAAATTAAGTGAACTAAAGGTCTTATTGTGCAACGATGCCTTTCCCATAATAGTAAACTGCGTATTATGATGTTGATAACAATCACTGCTGCTCGGATTGGCAAAAGAGTTTAATGTGTAGTTTACTCTGCGACTGCTATCGTTACGTCTTAATATGTCAAACTTATCAGTTCGAAACGATGCCCACAGAGAGCTGAAGCTGTCCATGTCGCCATTTTGCGTGTTCAAGGGAAATACATATCCATGTTTCGTAACGTTCAAGGGGATATTATCATTTTGGTTAATCCCAGGAATCATATCATCATTTGAGGCTTCGTTATTTAAACTTTGTTTTTCCTCTGGTGTAAGGGTATCAGTTAATATGGAACGAGTACTCGGATAAGGTCCAACGTATGATTGGAGCTTACTCTTCATGATACACGAGTAAAGGATGTTTACTCAGATTCTCAACACTCGAATGAGGCGAAAAAGTTAGAAATAAAATGAAAAGGAGAGTAAAATACCTCCTAAAAATAAAAAACAACAACACAGAAGTAAGAAGTTTTAATATCGTTCTCACCTACTGGGGGTGTGTTTACCTATTCTCCCTTCTTAGTATTTCTGGTGGTCGATATACTTTATTTGTTAGCCGTTGCTGGCATAATCATTTAATGACACGGGGACAAAATTTACCTCAGGGATACGTAGAAGGGGTTATATATTAAATTTTCAAAAAATTAAACGGTACTATAGGTGTGATATATCAAAAGCAACAATAAACAAAGGAGATTTTACTAAAGATTTGAAAATAGAGATAAATAACTGATATTAGAGCTGGTAAAAAAAAGGAGCCTTGAAAGATGAAGACACCAAAAGGAAGCTTTCAAGGGGAATGAATGGGAGATATTAGATGTGTAAAAATAAAAGCAAGCTCCGCTAAACACGAGAAACAGATTTACTAAGCTGTTAGGCGTTGAAAATAAAACGTTCAATAAATCTTGTTTTTGGCCAAAGGATATATAAAGCCTTTTCGTTATTAAGACTTCAAGCTTGTTATATTGTCGTTGAAGAATTGAACCCTTTCACTTTTCATATGTGAACGAAAGAATTTAGGGGGAAAAGAGTATAAAATCAGAACCATGAGTTTCATGAAAGTAAACATATTTCTTTATTCTACTCTGATTAAATGCTTAGTTCCCTATTCGTTTTCTGTGCTTTTAAAGTTCAATTCCTCTTTTAATGATAATAATATGACATGAGTGACAGAAGGAAAATCCGATAGAATAGAATGGGGTATCACTATAAGGCACAATGAGGAGTAATCTTAGACGTGACTCATGCCAAGTGCTTTCCTTCTACACATGTTCTTTGCTACCTTGCCTTTTTGTATCCTTATTGCACATGCAAAGCAATTCATTTGGCATGAAGAAAACAAAGCCTCCTCTATTCTTTCGCGGGAAGCCTTTCTGATTTCAAATGATATTACCAATATCCTCTGAGCTTATTATTATCGTTATAAGTGTAATACAAAACTTAGTCACCACATAGTTTTTCCAAAGCTTTCACAAAGGGATACAAGTAACTAGTAGATATCATCAAAAAAAAGGGAATAACCATTTATCTAGCTCCTCAACGCGCGTTCGATATATGCTAATGAATGAAAGCACAACCATCGACAAACAAAATTTTGCAAGAATGAACACCAACACAGCCAAAATTCAAGTCTGCCTCTCTTTTACAACCCCAGAAAGTATTTTAAAAGTAAGACAGTAGGGCGAGAAAAAAAATAAATGATAAAAGCGAATCGTACTTTCCCCCTATGAACTCTGCATAATCCCTGAAATGAACCTTTACGGTACATAGTTTCCTTTCGTTTCCGTCTGCTTGGTCTAGGTGGCTCCAACATAAAGCGCGTTGCAGTCATAACAGTATTATTCTTGTTCAGCCTGACGCTCTTTTTTTGCAGCCTCTTCTTCCCTTTCTTTTTCAACCTCTTCGACAAACATGCTGAGCTCCTCGTCGCTGAGGTAGTTCGCCTTTTTGTACTCCAGAACAAGGAGTTCCACATTCTTGGATCCACTTTCGACCACTTCCAAGAGCGACTTAATCGCGAAGTGTACGCATTCGTCACGCGTCATATTCTCCTTATACAACTTTTCCATGTATTCGATAACCGTTTGATCATGTCTGCCGATCGCCGTCGCCTTCCACGCGGAGGTCATCCCCGATGGGTCGGTCTTCCACAGGTGCGGTTGACCGTTTTCGTTGAAACCGCCAATGATGGTGGAGACGCCAAACGGCCGGCTGCCACCACTCTGTGTTGACTTTTGCTGAACACGGGCAACAAAGCGAACCAACAGGTCGACATCCATGGCATCTTCATAGTTTAACCGAAAACGTTGGCACTCTAGCTGGGCCTTGTTAATGAGAACACGTGCATCCGCAGAGAGCCCTGCAAAGGCGAGATAGATATGGTTGTCGACCTTACATATCTTACGAATTGTACGGCTATCTTGTAACTTCTGAACAGAGCGCTTCTCAATAGCGATCACAATGCTGTCTTTCCCCAGCACACCAACTGTCGCTAGGCCTTTCTTGACGGCCTCCTGCGCATACTCCACCTGAAACAGGTGACCGTCAGGGGAGAAGACGGTGATAGCACGGTCGTAGCTCATATTACTGAATTCTTTATGTTGGTTTACTTCGCTTTAATTCTCCTAAAGATGCTTCCTAATGAAAATAGACTAACAAAAGAATCGCTTCACATACAGATACATCACCAAAATAAAACAAGTGGCCGCATATTCTCACCACAAGTCTGCGCATTATATATATATATATGTAAACTAGCTTTCACTTGAGTAGCAACACATCAATGAGAAAGGAAAGACCCTACATCCATAATGGTAAAGCAGAAGAAACCCTTTTTAATTAAAAATGGGAAAGCAATCCATTCTGCCCCTTCTCGAGAAAAAAAAATGCTCCCTGCGAGGATGAGAATGAATAGCGGAACGAATCTACTGCAAATCTAAAAGCGTGCTGACATATTACACTAGCAAATGTTATACTAAGCAAGATAGCAACAATTTGTTGACTTGCCTTGCGTTGAAGGGACGTTTAGCTGAAATCATAGTTACACGTTTTCGTGAAACCCGATCCACCAACTAGAGTAACTCACAAGGATACTTTTTCTTTTATACCCCTTATTTGGTAGGACGATATTAAGCAGACTTATATCGGCAGTAAAATTGATAAGAATGAGATGATCAAATCCTAAGAAATTGTGGCACTGAGAAGTAGTCCCATATATCTATGCTGTCTAATACTTCTTCGCTACAGAGTTCCTCTATTGTGGCCACATTTCGTGCACCCATCTCACCAGGTTCAACCTCTTCTACTCCCCTAGCTGAAAGCCGTAGGAGGAAACGCTCCGTACCACAGAAAGAGCTCTTGATGATAGTAAGGAGGTGGATGAGATCAGGTGAGTTTCCAACAATTCGACGAAGGTACATTCGAACGTTTACAGCGTGGTATAAAGTCGGCCCAAAGTTCCCTCGGCTACTATTCATCGACCCTTCAGGGGTTGTCGCTGTCAAAGACCTGTCGAGCAGATTGGATGAGCACTGGGTAAGCAGCAAAACAGACGTATTTCCTTTTGTAGCAAGGCATTTGATGGTCTGAACAGCAGCGTGCACTGTGGCTTGGCGCTGTATGAGGTCGTCGAGATTGCTAAACCCCGAAAAGCTTCGCTGCACAAGCTGGGTGAAATCATCGACAACAATAAGCTGAGTGCGCGGATGCTGCATTAGATGCTGATGGATGACACCACCAACCCCCCCCCCACCATGGTGTGTTTTCGATAAAAAGTCCTCCACTCTTTCAAGCGACATACAAAATAAGGCTGAGAGGGCTGTCGTGGGGTTCTTCCCCACATGTGGCACAAAAACCGAGATCACCTGAGCCTCCACCGCCCGTTCGGGGCCGCCGTGGAGCCACAGGACTTCACCCCCACCGCGGATGATGTGGGCCGCCCAGTGAAGGGCGAGCAGTGTCTTGCCGCAGCCGGTGGGCCCCGTCAGCTCCGCGACGAGCGTAGGCCGTAGCCCACCCTGGAGGGCCTCGTCCAGCGCGCGGAGCCCCGTGGCAACGGCAGCGGGCCCCCCTTCGACGGCGAGACGGATGCGGACCGGACGCGGTGGGGAGTGAAAGGCCGCAATCGCCTCCAGTACGCGCCGCGCCTCGCGGAGGGAGAGGTCGAAGTCATGGGCGAGCGCGCCCTCTGGCCGCAGGAGGAGACATCGAGCCGCGTGACTTGAGAGCGGGGGCAGAACAGGCCGCCGACGGGACCGGGCCGACGGAGGGACGGTGGAGTGTCTACATGGGCCACTCGCGGTATTGGGGACACCCGGCATCGTCTCTACATGAATATATTACTTTAATATATATGGAGAGAAAGGTTTGTGTATGTGGCTGTGACAGTGTGTGTGTGTGTGTGTTCAGAGATATGTCAGCCCTAAAACCACCCGTGTCTAGACTCTACGTCTGCCAAAGGGAGAGCGGAAGAAGGTGTGAGACGCACTAAGTTGTCCCATCGTATGGAAATCGAATTGTCCGTATAAATCCACAAGAGGGGTCAGTTACCGATATCTAGTTCCCAATGGAAATGCGTAACAGTATGCACAGGTAAAGGTCGTTAATCAATAAAAGGGATACTTGGAAAATATTTTATTTTTTCAAAAACAGGGAATTTTGGTAGTCGCGGTGAACCACTTAATCTTCAAGGAATTCGGTGTAATGTCATGATATTTTCATTCATTGATTTACGGCAGAGTACAGCTTGTTCATCTCTCTTGCTAAATCTACATCTTTCTGTGTAATGTTATTTCCCGCATCATGTGTAGTCAACTCTACGTGAATTTTGTTATACACATTCGTCCAGGAAGGGTGATGTTGCATGCGCTCACAGACTGGGCTCACACGCAGCATAAAATCTAATGCTTCAGGAAAGGATTTGAATGTGTAGTCGCGCTCCATGATGTGCGGCGTTGCACCTCGCAACTTCCATCCATACAACCCTTGCAAGGCTTGTGTTACTGCAGGTGCAGAAAGGGGCTTGGGGGAGAGAAATATTGGAGCTCTTCGCCACATGATGAAAGTAACCTTTCAATTTTTTTCCAGTATATTTGCGCCTTCCTGCCTTTATAGATGAATAATGCAATAAAGTCTGACAGTTCGAAAACTTGAAACTCTTAATAGATCGAATCAGCAAAAAAGCTAATATACATATAAATAGATAGATAGATAGATAGGGGAACAATCTTAAGAAAATTTATTAAGCCATTCCGCAAACAACAATACAAGGTCTAGTAATGAGAACTGTAAGGCCTGTTAAATTAACGCAATGTTGGATTTTGGATTACATAATTTCATAATTACTAAACCCAAGATTATCTATTTCTCATCTGTGTTGATTAAATATCTATTCGGTAGTTGGATTCCCCCCCTCAGTCTTCTCCAACGCTTCTAAAAGTTTAGCTTCATCTCGCTTGAGTCTCTCAAGCACTGAAAGCATCTGACGCTTTTCCTCCTCTAATTGCAGAGTGCGCGTATCCAAGTATTTCAGAAGAGCTTTTGTAGTAGCAGGTAACTCATCCCCTTGATTTTCGGGCGAAGTCAACACATTATGCATTGATAAAGAGTGTTCCTTTCATTGTATATATATGTGCATATAAGGAAGAAAAGGAAAATGAAAGCTCCTATTGTCCCATCAAATACGCAAATTGAGAATATTACTTTAAACAAAATGCAATAACCACAATGTTGACTTTTTGCAAGATATTAAATAATATCTAAACTAAATAGATTCGCTCATACAAATGAACTTTCAAAGTTTTGAGCAGAGATGCCGCTGATTCAATAAGCAACACCAATTTATATTAATAAGTATAAGATTTAAAAAAAAAATCCATCTAAAAACAATTTCCAAAAGAATTTAATGAGGTAATTACCCTGAGATTCCTTTTTTTTCCTTTGTTGGGGGATGTTTAAGCCATCGTTAATGCCACCTTCAATATAAAGGTATGGTATTACAATGTTTTTTTAAAACATATTCGAGTTCAATGTAACAATGGATTGACGCAATTATCCACGATTTTCCTTTATCATCAGATCATTTATGTATTATCGCCATCCATAATCAGTGCACAGGCATCTTCATTTACGATGTAAAGCACTATAATATAAAAAACCGTCAGCCCCTCTCTGCCATATGAGATGTTTGCTGTGATACCATCATGAAGGCACAATGATGTATACAAATTTACCCAACAAGGTGCGGCATTTATAAATTCAATACATTTAAATAGAAAACGCCAATCCATGTAAAGTTGCCCTGAAGATTAAATTGTGCTTAAGTGAAGGAAAAAATTCACCGTAGTAAAGGGAGCATAGGAGGATGTTCATTGAGGTCATTTGCAAGGAACTGATAACGGGCGAGAATTAGTGCAAAAACTGCTATATTTACCATATACAACTACTCGTATAAAGATGTCAGATCTAAATTTAATATCTGTAAAATGAGAAGTGAATAATTGTGGAGGAAGTTCACAAAGGGCTAGTTTTAAGCAAAACATTACCCTACCTTTTCTGACAAAACTGATTTTTGAAACATCAGAAAGAAAACTAAATTTGTTACAAAAGAAATAGGATGAAAAGATTTCTTCCAAATGAATTGGATAAAACTTAATCAATTGAAGTAGAAGCTACCATCGGTAGTGAAAATAAAAGAAAAAACTAAAATTTCATACACAGTTACTAGGTTTCCATGAACAAATGCTTCGATCGATTCGAATTTGTTACAATTTTATCAAAATACAGTATGACATGTACAACAATATGCCCTTGATAAGCAAAAAAATGTGTAAGAGGTATTAAGAAAGAATCACTAAAGTCGGAAAAATGATAAAATAATGCATTTTTTGATAATCTACTAAATCCAATAATTCTAAATGAAAGCATTATTTGATGATACCGCACATGAGTCCTTTAGAATCACTCCTGGCATACCTTTCCCAAAACTCAATTTAATAGTTTCGCAATGATGTACAACCTTAGTTGAGGTTCAACAACACCTCGGAAAGGGGAAGTTGAAACCCTCAGGGGGCCTCCGCTGCGTGACATAGGTTCCTCTCTGTACAGAAGGCCAATAATTTTCACACATTCCCCACGAGGTTTGCCGGAATAGAATGCGTGATGGAAGGGTTCATGATATATATGTGCTTCCTATTGGGAGGCTTAGTCGTGGTGAGTTTTAGGCTGGGATTAACAAGCAAACATCAGTGGTAAAAGGATATAGCCGTAGTTAGTTGTATGGATTTGTACGTAAAGTGACGGCAAAAAGTATATACTATTCCTAGATGATTTTATGTGTGCTGGAAAGCGAATTCGAGATATCTGACACGAAATTTTAGATGCATGTTATACCTTAGATGCAGGGCTAATTTAAAGGCTTCTATTTTTGGACAAAACATACGCCATCAAGTGTATTTGGTACGCAGCTTGGACAGCCTTGAGTTAATGAGCCTATTTTCACCGACAATGAGCTTGGATATATCTGACAGTGTATCCTGAACTACTAGTCATAGATAATTAACTGCATAGTTTCCCTGACGGAGCGCGGCACTCTTGTTAGCGCCAGCATCCTATATATTTATGTCCTAAATCCATTTCAACTCCCAGGTAGTGGTGAAATCTGCGTATATTAGGAAGAATCTTGGGTAATATGTCCTCTTATTATCAGAAACGGCCAAAGGTTTGATTCTAATCATACCAAGGGATTTCAGAACTGACTATACACTCGACTGTATTTAGAGTGAAGAAACTTTAAATGCTAAAAATTTTTCGTCCCTTTGATTTTTCGGAGATTCTTCCACATGTAATGGGACTCTTTTATTACTTGCATGGCAAATGCTTTGTTTTTGAACTCGCCGTCGAAGACAAACTTGTTTTCGAGGCCACCTTGGCAAATCTTATAAACTCGGAACCACTCCCGCATAGCATCCAAGCAACCCGGCAGAAATTTTGGCACATCATCGATATCTTTCATGAACCGAGTAATAGGATCGTTCACAGATATACAGACAACCTTCCAATCCATCTGGTCGTTGTCAATCATGCCGAGAATCCCGAGCACCTTAACGGGGTGCACATCCCCCACACGCATCTGCTGCATCCCTATTTCTACCGCATCAATAGGGTCGTTGTCGCCTTGATAATTATCATGAAAAGTTATCTCGGTGCTTTCCCACGTCTGCGGCATTGCGCCGTAGTTCCACAACATATCGCCGTGTTTGTAGAAGCGCGGCACACCGTTTTTGATGTCCTGCTTAATCGGGTTGAAGGGTTCATTGGTGGCGATCTCAAATTTAGCGCGGGTCCACTTGGGAATTTCACAGATCATGTTGTAGCGGTTTGCTGGAATGTTCTCAGGCTTCGTGCGCAAAGGATCACACACCCGCAAGGGGATGTCATGCCAGGGACTGACGGGTCGCACGTAGCCGGTCTCGAGATCCTTGAAAAAGTACTTGATACGGTAGCTTGGGGTGAATATTTCGCCCTCTTCACTTTTTTTGAGCTGTTGTTGATGAAAGGGCACGGAAAAGTCAGCAGATACGAGTGAAAATGCCTTCTTCGTCATTTTGGTATCGGGGCAATTGATCCACCAATCCCAGAATTTATCAAAAGTGACCTTGCAATCACTTGTCTGCAATTCTTCAAACATTTTGTCCATCGTTTCAGTCGTGATTGAACGACCAACGTACTCACAAAGTTCCTTTAACCGAGGTATATCAAGATAATGTTTCTGTTGAACATCGAAGGCCGTAAACATGCGTTTCATAATTTTCCTCTGCTGGTATTCCGTAAGCCCCTCTTTCGAGTATGCCGCACAGTCGAACTCTGTGACTCCGGAAAAGTGTTCCTTGTCTTCATTCGGCGACCCAACAACAGAGTCATGGTATTGATCCAACCTGTCAACATCATTGGAGGAAATGCCAGTACCAAACTTCCTTACCAAATTCATCGCGTGTTTTACCTCCGCATAGGGGACAAACACCTGATCATCAGAGGCGGCGCCTTCATCCATGACTGGATGATCATCCAAGATGTTGTCAGATTGAAAATGACAAAGGCTCATTATCTTAAATTTGAAGTCAGCTTAAGCTACAGTAATATTTGTGTAAACTTGATGTTTGAAAAAAAATGTCAACAATCATAAGTAATGCTCTTACATAACATATATTTTATACATAGATTCACGAAGGAAAACAACATATCCATAAAGGGAACAACAAGAGTGGTTGTAAAGGAAACACTATTGCATTATAGCTCATATATCTGTGTATAAATAACGTCTTAGGTTACCGTTTAAAAGCCTTTTCCGATTTGTGAAACAATAAAAGTGTTACACAATATCATATGTATCGTCGTGT